>JAVTVJ010003003.1:0-78553 GCA_034509425.1 Eopsaltria australis | reverse complement strand
TTATTAAACAGATGTGCTGTTTGTGCTGGTTCCTACATGATTTTATAAAATAAGAGCAGGCATGTATGTAGTTTGTATCCATTTTCTTTGTTGGAAAGTTGCTGATTTCATTGTCCTTGGGCAGCACAGTGTGTATTTGTTAGAGGAAAGAATTCTGGATCCTGTGTTCCTTGGATGGGAAAGGACTGTGGAGGCAGTAGTCCTACAGAGTAGATCCCTAACTGAGGTTTGGATACCTTGGTTTATGATACATTTGGGATTCATGAAAAGGGCTTTGAAGTGTTTGATATTGTCATTCCTGGGGAGGAATGTGCTGCAGAAATGTTGCATGAAGTTACTCCCTCCTGAGTGACTTTGTTAGGGTATGCTGCTGATTGATTAGATGCTTGTAGCCTTTAGGAAACCAAATATTAAAGCTATATTCTGCCAAATCAATTAGAGACTTAATGTCATTATTATTGTTGTTGTTACTGTTGTTGTTGCCATCATCATCATCATGCAAAATATGGTCTGTCTTTTCAAAGTAGGTAAGATCCAGGTGTTAGCCAGAGGAAGTTTAGTGATTGCTGGAGTACAAATCATTGTGGCATATCTTTGAGATTCAAAGTTGTTTGCCCTCCTGTCTAGAAGCTACTTATTCTTACCAGTCATTTTTTGAAGTTGCTTTGAAAATGAAGATGAGATCACTAAGGAACCAATTTGTGTATCCCAGTTGCTGTGCTTTACCTGTATTTTTATTCTAATTTCCAAGTGGGGGGTGCATCAGTCATGGTTTAACCCCAGCTGATCACTAAGTACCACACAGCTGCTCACTCACTCCACACCTTCCGACTGGAATGGGGGGAGAATTGGAGGAAAGTAAAACACACGGATTAAGGTAAGTTTAGTAATTGAAATAAAGTAAAATACAGTAGTAGTAATCTTCATCTTGGCTTAAGATGATTGATGTTTTTCTTTTTTGTGAAATACTTTTATTAAATAACTTTTAAATTTAGTGGTAAAGGTGTCCAGTTAATACAGCAGTTGAACATCACTAAAAAACTGGGTTAACTCCCACAGTGATGTGTAGTCACACAAGTCATAAATTTCAAAGCTTTCTGCACGGCATGTTTTTCCTAGTGGAATCTCGTTAGTATGGCTTAGCAAGATTGTTTTATTTGAATTTCAGGCTATGGTTTAGTGAATTACTACTATCTATCAGAATCAAAGAAGTCAGCTAAAATGAAGTGAAACTGTACTGTAGGTGATAAAGATGTATCTAAAGGAGATTCTATTTCTGTATATAGATGGAACTAACTAAGTGTTCCTGATGTCATGTTAGATTATTCCAAATTGCTTCTCCTTATACTTGAGAGGGCCTGAAAAATTAGATTTTGTGGTTTAAGGAAGAAGTTGTCTTGGGCCTTCTTTGTATGTATGACATGTTTGGTGCCAACATGTCAATTGTTTGAATGAAAAAATGGTTGGTTTCCAGATAACTTTGATTCTGTATCTTATCATTTTATTAGCCTTTTCATCCCTTGTGTTGGCTCTCAGTATTTCTAAGTAAAATGTTCATTTTTCAAATCTGTGCTTGTTATGTGTTTTAGAAACAGTGGGTTTCTATAAACTGACGATTTCTAAACCATAGAAAAGGCAGTATGTTTGCCCTCTAATAGCTTTGTTTTCAGATTTTAAAATGGTAAAAGTGCTTCTTCATTTTGAAGCCGCTGGTGTGGAATTACTCTAGTTGATAATCTCCATATCTGTGCACAGATTAAAGGACTATGTGTGATTTAAAACTTTTGACATTGACCTAGACAGCTTCTTTTGTTTTATGAAAGATGTAGGGTTTTGTTATTTTGAATAAGAAGATGTAACCCTGAGAATACAGGATGAGGTATGGTGCTTACTTGAAATGAGTGCACAAAGCTGATTTACAAGTCAATTAAAAGTGCAGCTGCCTTACAGGCAAGACATATCGAGTAGTCCTTGGTAACAGAAGGTGGTCGTTGTCCCTCTTTTAACAGCACTCCCCTTTCACTGATGGAAAGTGCGAAGAAAGTTGAAGTAAGACCCTAGCACAGTGTGAAACATCATGGGTAGGATTGTACTTTATTTTGTATTAAATCAGGTTACTTTAGGAAAATACTGTTACAAAACCCTTCTCATCGAGAAGTTACTACCGTCTTGCAGACATTGTAGTGCTTCTGTGCTAAGTCCTACAATGTAGATATTTAAATGAACCTTGCATTGAATTACTTATGAGATTCATGGTGATACCAATCAACTGCTATAATTTCGTATACAACTAATCCTTGTAGTTCAGAGAGTTTTAAGTCATACTGAACTTGTAAGGAACTGTGTATGTATCTCTGAAGTGATATGATCTATAAATAAATCTCTAAAAGCCATGCATCTTCTTTTGCTGTTAGTTTTAGATCTGTGTGAGGGTGAAGAAACCATAGCAGCTCTAAACAGTTAGTAAAAAATGCAGTTGTTTAGATTTGGACGCTTTCTACTTGTCTATTTTGTGGTTCCTTACACATATATACCACTGTCTGTTCTTTCAGATAAAATGTGTGATACATTCTGCTATCATTTCTTTGCCTAATGGGACTTAATATAGGATAAAAATCTAAGTACAGATCTTTTCTTCTCTCAGCCATCAATATAATTGTTTTAAATGACTGCTTGTTTAATTGGGAAAGCCTGGATAAAAAAGACAGGATGAATAAGGGTAAGTCTACTTAGTAAGTGTAGGTTTTACATTGGGGATATTTAGAATATATGGACAGTTACTTGCTTAGATTACACAAAGAATTAAATAGAGGGATGGAGTATTTAAAATGATCCAGTGTCACCTGTCTGGTTACATTCTCGCGTGGTCTTCATGGTTTTTCCTAATTGTAGTACTACTTAAAATCATCAGACTAAAAAAGAATAAAAATCTTAGGCCAGATAGTGTTAATAATCCCTTCTGGTAATGATAGATCTGAGTAAATTGTCTGAAACTGACAAATGGCAGCTTAGAGATGATTTGAAAGGCAGTGGAGACCCTTAAAATTACAAACATGGTTCTTGAGTATTGTCCTTAACTACAAATCTCTGCCACATGCAAATTGGATTGTGCACCCTTGCGCTCAGATATTCTTACTCTTCTGGTGTTTTTTCTGCTGATTTTACTAGTGAGGCTAAAGGAGAAGCAGCCCAGTGTCTGAATTCTGTTAGATGATGAGGGCCAAACTATAAAGCTATCAAATAAATGCCTTATTCTAGTTCACTTTCAAAAGAGTTCAGGAAAAGGGTTTTCCATGGCAGCTATTGTTCGGTAACTGCGTGTGCTGTCTCTCTCTGAACGGGAAGAAAGAGATCAAAAAGCCCTTGTCTGCAAGGTCTCTTGTGGCGAGGCTGCATTATTTAAAAACTTAGATGCGTGTTAAAGGCAAACTCAGGAAAAACCTGCATTTTCTGGATGTGCCTCTGCTGCTTGTTAAGCTTAATTAAAAAATACGAGGAGATACACCTACCAGTAATTATTACTAATTTGTGCTCAAGTTCACACATGCACATCACTGGTACATTGATCAAGTAAAGCGTTTCTTTTCTCAATCAGACTGTAAATTAACAATGCAGTCCCTTCACATAAATAATCTTGCTTTCATCTTGCATTGATTTATGGATCAACTTCAGCTCCATTACATGCTGAGAACCTTTTACTCCAAGCTCATTTCATCATGAGTTTCTCTCTTTTGTTTTGTACCTGCCTGGCATAAATGTGTTGTGATTCCCTTTGATATGTTATTCCTAATGAAAGTGATGCTGTATTTGAAGCTTTGTGTGGCAAAATTGATTGCTTAATATTTTAAAGGTCTAAATAAAGAATAATAAATTGAAAATAATTTTTTTACTTATTATGTGTGAAGATCATATCACTCAATTTTATGAGGTACTTGTGAATTGCTGTGGCTGGAATGCCTGATAATACTTAACATTGCTTATTAGTTCTTAACACAATTCTTACTAGAGAGCTGCATTTCAAATGTGTTTTCCATTTCCAGAGGAGTAAGTTAATGAATAGGAATTTTTTAAGTTGCTGAGAAGGTACCTCAAATGCTACATTATGGTCAAGAAGCTCTTGCTGTGCTTGAAACAATGGTTTTTCAGAGTGGTTTGTTATGGGGAGCTGGTCAGTGAAACCAGGAATGTTTCAGCTTGCATTTTTATTTTTAATTTTGCTGTAACTGAGGGAAAAGTGAGACCTAATTGAGCATGGATGGAGCAGATAGACTTGAATAAACAATTAGTTTTCTGAGGCTTCCAGTGTGATAGAATAAATGAAACCTTTATAGGTAGTCTAGGAGCTCATTGGTGAATGTGAATGGAAATAGATTTTATAAAGAACTAAACTGCTTTTGCTTCATTAGTATTCATGGTATAACAAAAAAGCCCCACAACACACCACCTCTTTCCAGAGTATATATATTCTCCTCTGAATTATTTTTTTCCATGAGACAAATGATGATGGTGTCAACTGCTGATGAAGATGAATAGGCTTCTTTCTTATGTATTTCAATTATTTTTTTTTCAATTGAAAGTGACTTTGAAGGTTAGTTTTACTAAATTTTCATCCTGCTAGTTAAAGAGCCAGAAAAAAGTCTTTCTTAAAAGTCTGTGTATGAGACGAAGCATTGGAGTTTTGAAAAAAGTGTGCATATGGATGCCTTCACATGCAAAGAGCATAAATACTTCCATGCATTTGTCATGGATTTCTTGACCTGTAAAAAGGATTATTAAAATAATTAAGGATGAAAATGCTGCCTGTAGTGTCTAAAATATCAAAGTTCTTTTCAGTTTGCTGTGTAGCTAATTCCTGCTTTCATTGAGAAATTAAGGAAATACTCAATGTGGCTAGTTTAATATCTTTATCTAGAGCAGGGCATAGTGCATAACTAATGCTACTAATGGCTCTGCATATGATAGTAAGAAAATGAATACAGCCATAGAAAACTGAAGAACAAAAAGCTGTCAAAGAGGTGGCTTTATCCAAGGGAAGTTAAGAAAATAGTACTTTGTCACAGTATTAATAACATTTGTTTAAACTTGGTGGTTCCTACTGTTTTAGCTGAAAACTTTGTTGTCTTTCTTCTCTCCCACTTCTTAAAGTAGGTAAACCAGTGAAAACAAAACAACCTCTGAGCCGTGTGCTTAGTGTTAGGAAGATGTGATTTTTGCAGCTGGCTCTTGCCTGCCCTGCCCAGTGGTTTCTTTGTGGGGATGCAGGGGGGATCAGCCACTGCTGCTCCTCTGTGGGGCTGCTGGAAGCATCAGCACGGCTGTGTTGATGCCTGCTCCTTAAACCTGCAGTGTCTTGTTATGTCTGAAATGGTGTGTGGGGGTGTGTGGTTTTTCCTCTGCTGCAGGTTTTCAGCTCTTGTCCCTTTGCCCCAGCAAAGGTGTTTCCCAGGCCCCAGGAGCTGCCCCACCAGGTTTGTGTCCTTGATTTCCCCTCAGACTGAATCAGGGCTGCTTCTGCCAGCTTTCTCTTGCTGCCTCCTGGCTACTCTCTGAGTCTTTTGCAACAGGCAGATGTGGCAGTAGTGACAGCAGATTTCAACACCACGAAATGCTTTTTCCTGACAAGATGGCCATCAGGACAGGGGCAGGAAGGGAGTATCCTTCCTGCTGCGTAGCAGTGGCACGCACTGCTGCACATCTGGGCAACTGAGAGTGGGTTTTCTTTTTTTATCTTCTTTTGTCAGATTTCTTTTAAAAACTGTGGAAGCAAAGGTAAAACAGGAGCATGCTTCCCGATGCCTGGGCAGTGCTTAGAGGGGCTGTACCACTGCAGAAAGTGGGATTTTCTTTTTCCAGATGGTACCCTTGCAGCAGAGCTGAGGGGGTTTGGCAGACCCCTGGGACACTGCTCTCAGTTTTCATGCTTTTTTTTGGTTAACTTCTCAAACAGACTTCTCACAGAATCTGCTGTGTTGGATCTGGTCCCTCCGTGTCCTTCCTAGTAGGGCTGACCTGTTGAGCTGCTGCAGCTTCATCCTGGCTAGCAGCCTCTTTGCGATGCTTTGACTTCACTTTTTTGAGAGTGCTAACAGTTTTTCCTAGTTTGGAAATGATGTTTTTTTGTAAGAAACAAAAGGCCTTAGCACATCATGTGCATTCCTGAGAAGATACCCGTATGACTGTCAGAATAAAATAAAAAAGGGTGGATGTTACCCATAAGTAAAGTGCCCTATGTGATCCCTTTTAACCATGGATTGAACTATATTTATTTAGGACTGTATTCTGGTTTTTGCTTGTATTTTTAGGGCCTTATATGAGGTCTGCCAAACCTGCTATTTGTTAATCTTTTGATGTTTGTGAAAGCTGGGTGTGTAAATCCGTGGAGACTAAGGGCAGGCTGAGTTATTGGAGGCAGTGCCTTCAATACAAATACAGTTGCTTCCTTTGTTTCCTGGAAGGGGAGCAGTCTATCTCTGAGTCTGTGTGTACAGATGCAGCACACAGGAGGCTTTCAAGAACTGAAGGACTCTGTCAAATTGTAACAAAACTGTTCCATCTTAACAAGGGTAAAGTAGTAATTGGCTCAGACAGTAGTGCGCATGCATATTTATAGGCCACTTTTTGGCCTTGTAGAATACTGTAAAGGCTGCTTCATTTTCTGTGCGATCATGTGTAAATATGTTTCTGAAAAAGCATTGGATGCAACCTGATTATTTTTTAACATTTAATAGCTGAAACTTCAGATTTGTCTGGGTTGTATTTATTTGCTTTTAATTGATTAGACATCAGATTTTTTTTTTCCCTAGGAAAAATACATGTGTTTTAAATGCAGATTTGCATTTCTAGAATGAGTGGGAAGTGAGTAGCAAGATAATGTGCTTATATCTCTGTTGATCCTTAGCAGAATTCTTAAAATGTTTCCTTACTACCTAGGATACGATAGGTAAGGTGCTGTAGGAAGACATCATGACTTTGTTTGCTGATGCTCTTTGTTTATGCAACATCATTTTTTCAGCATAATAAACTGGACAATTTTGCATGGTGACTTTAGTTACAAGCACTGTGTTTCTGCAGATACGTGGGATGTAAAATCAATGAATACAGTAATTAGAAGTGATGCTTTGTGAATCTCAGAGCTTTACTGTGGGTTTCTTCTCTTCACCTTGGTTAAGGACATATTTGCAGTGCCAGTTGCTGGTTGCATTCATGTGTAAATCAAGCATTGCTGTATGAATGCTTAGCAAATTTCCCTGTAAACAAGACCTTTTCTGTCTCTAATCCTTTTCAATCCACAGTGAGCCTAGCATCTTACTTTCTGTCTGTGCCATAGATGATGGACTGGTGTCACTGTCCTACCAAGGAAACTGTTGGTCACGGGTGGAAGTAAATCCAAGGCTTGAAGTCTGGACCAGAATGACAGCTGCCACTAGGTTGGAGAACTAGCAAGATCTTTCAGCCCAAGCTGAACAAGACCTTTCCCATGGAGAGGCAATGCTGAATTTAAGATATGTGGGATAAATAGTGATCTTCCTTCTTGATCTGTGGTGGTGGAAAAAAATATCTGCTTGTTTTTGAGAAATTATGGTAGGAAATGGGGCAAGAAATGGGATCTTTGCTTGTCCATTGAACCCTTGTGGCCTGTTGAATTTTCCTTTGTATCCACTCTTCACCTTCATTGTCTGTGGCTTCTTGGAAGTGGTGCTAGTTTTTGGAGAAGTTTCCTTTTATCTTTGTGTGGTAAGTTATATGTGGTTTTGTATTGTGCAGAGGCTGCTCTAAAAGCTGTGAATATTCAGAATAACTGCACAGTTCTCCAAGCCCTACTCAAAAGTATGGTAGATTAATATTGCTTGTGGGTGAAGGGAACTGAGAGTATTTCAAACATCAGGTGATTTAATTTGAACTGCTGACAGTCTTGTTCAGCTGATGTGTTTGATACAGTTTTGTGGAGGATCATAGGCAGCCCTAGATTGCTGACTGCACCCACAAACAGAATTCTTCAAAAGCTGATGTTCTTGTGCCCCAGAGCAGTGGACTTGTGTGCTGGCGACATGAGTTACTGCAGGACATCTGTGGAAATTTGGTTGCACCTCTGCTTGTGATGGTACTGTAAGACAGATTTCTCTGGTATCTATACTACACCACTGTGGCATTTCCTCTTCAAGTCTAACTTGGTTCTACCGAGTTCTTATCAAGCATCTGGAGTAACTAAACTGCACTATGCTCTTAATTGACTAAAGCGTATTTTTAAGTGAATTCTAAGATGCTTTTGGAAGGTATGATCCTATCTGTTAATAAGATTATATTCAATGTTTCTCTCTGTGTCAGTGCAGCTAATCAAAACTCATGTATCTGTGCCAAATGTAATTAGACTTAGGGAGTATTTAAATGATAAGAACATACCTCTCCCCTATGCCCAGCTGAAATAAGTTTGTATAGCTTTCCTCAAAAAAAAGTGCTTTACTGGCCTATTGTGTTCCAGCAACTGTGCTTATAGTGCTTGCAAAGAAACCAGACAGAGAAGCAGCATGCTGAGAGGAACCCTGTGTAAATAACACGAAGAAACAGATTGATTTATATCACAGCAGACTACTAGGAGCATGAAGGGTTAATCACTGTTGAACTAGTGGTGGGTCTTAGCACACTTGCTTCTGGCATAGCTTGTGTTTGAAGATGCAAGAGACAGGAGGGATTTGTAAGGTTTGTGAAGCCATGCTCTTGTTAAGCATTTAACTTTACAATGAGAGTTTTTACTGCATGACTGAATCTCTCTTCAGTATCAGGGAGGCTTCTGTACTTTTATCTACATAGGACTGGAGCCTGATGCTTTCTTGCTTCTTTAGGTGTCTGTGATTTGGCATATTTCTTGACAACATGCTTATTAGAGTAATTGTCTTTGGGGACTTCGGGTTGATAATGAGAAAAACCCTAAATAGTAAAACTACACTGGATATTTTCTGCTCTTGTCACACTACGTGTGAGAGTTTTCAGGTAATGCATCTTTTTTTTGGATTGATGTCTAACTGGGGGAGACGTAAAATGGCACTTTGAAAGACAGAGTACAGCCCTTTTATGGAAACTTTAGGACTGAATATGCATATAGAGCATGACCTGAGGTAGAGAAGCTGTACTGCATTCAGGAGGAAGAAATGGAGTTGCTTAGTAGAACATCTCTTTTTGTGTTTTTAAGACTGAATACTTGACCAGTATTTCCCAGTTTCTGTGGGAAGTAGAAATACTGCCTGTGGAGCAATTGAGGGAGGTTGGCAGTGAAGCAGTTTGGACAGTGAAACCGTAGTGGGTGTTGCAAAAAAAAATGGAGCTGATCAGACAAGTTCAGTTCTCATTTCAATTCAGTTTTTACTGGAAAAAGACACTCTATGTTGCAACACATCTCAGCAGCCCAGAACAGCTTATTTTCCTTATCCTGGTTTATCAGTGTGATTGTATTCTCTTAGGTTCATTCACCTTGTACCATGAATTTTCTCTCTGAAATGTATTTTCTTTCTGACTGCTTCACTCCTCATTATGTACTCGGCTCAAATTGTGCTCCTGAACACTGATACAAGGTCTTATTTTGAATCAGTTGTCATGTCCTTAATTTTCATAAGGACATGCGGGCTGATGTACTTGATATGACTATTGGATGATATAATTATAAAGCACAGAATTCATTCTAGCTTTAGAATAAATACATGATGGTAGATAGGTGGATTTAATGCTGTTGAGGTTTTAAAAAATATTAGGATAATCCTTTCTGAGTAGATGAGCTGTTGAAAGTCCATAGTACAGTATGGGAATAATTTTCTTCAGAGGAATGTATCTGATTCTATTCACACAGAAAATGAATAGCTTGAAAATACAGAAAAAAATTGTTTGAGAACAAATTGATTCACGTACAACTGGAGGAGACTTTCACTCAAATTCCATCTCTGTTTCTATATGATCTCTAAAACTACGTGTAGAAGTCTATGGTAAGGATATTTTGATATTCTATTGTATGTAGTTTTTAAACCATTCTCCTCTAATAATACTCTCTGTCCCTTTTTGTAAGGTTCATAGGCATGAGGGGAGCAAATAGGGTTTTTGAAAGCTGTTATCTCCTTAATTTTACAGTGCTTCTGTAGAAATTCATCATACCTATGATATAAGCAGGCAGATTTTTTTTATCAAATGTATGGAAAAATTGATTGGAAGAAGTAAATGGTGTAGTACAGTATGTTATTCATAGGTTGGTGTTTGCTGTGTGTTTTCTGTCTTTCAAAGTGCCTTTGTTGAGAAGATATTATTTAATGTTGGGGGAGGGGGGCTTTTAAATAAGTTAACTATCCATGCATTGTGAATATTAACAGCAGAGACTGGTGGTGAGATGTGCACTGATTAAAAATCCCTCTCTAAGCAGCCTGTTTATGCTCTAAGGCTAACTCAACTCCCCTTGTACTTGAGGTACAGGGCACTCAAATGCACTTGTTTTCAGTTTTATTTTTTCACTGTTTTAATTTTTTTAGCTTAAAAAACCTGCCCTCTGTTATCCCCCTGCTCCTGAGGTCACTAACATTTCTTTTTAAAGAGTGTTGAGAGAAGGGTGTGGCTGCAGCCTGAGCGCAGTAATAAGACAGTGGGCAGAGCATAAGATAGGCAGATACTCAAGATGTAACATGAATATGTGTCTGTTGGAAACTGCCTGCAGGGATACTGCTATTGTATTCCCTGCAACTTGCTGTCAAGCAAATTTGATTGATGGAAAAGGGGAACTAACCAAACCCTGGTTATCATGTTGTGTTTGTGTGCCATGCAACATCAGCACATGTCCATATAGCTAGTAAAGATGAAGTAAATACCAACAGGGTGATGATCGTGGATGGGCAGAACTGAGTGCTGAGTAGAAGCAGCTTAAGTAAAATTATTTAAAATATCTGGTAGAATTTCAACTGTCTTCTAGATACGTGCTTTAATGTTGTCCTATGGACAGCAATGTTTAATTCTACCATCTGGTAAGATGCACAGCCTGAACTTTCAGAGTGTTCAGGTTTCCAGGAGGTCTTTCAAATAAGTATTAACAAGTTTGAATAGGTTTTGCTGTTAGTTATTTACTTGAATTTGATGTAATCTTACTGAATGATTGTAGTGTCTTTTTGAATGAAGTAACCACTTTGTAGGATTTGAATATGTCACGCATCTTCAGAACCAGCTTTGTGTTCCAAGGAAGTAGGCTCTAATGTTTTCTGTTGGTTTCCTTGGACTTGAATGCTCTGCCTGGCAGGATGGAATGCAGTTACATTGAGGGCAGAAAGCCTCTTCATCTGCTGCAAATGCTTTTGCTTGAAGTGGGGTCTGAATGGGGGCTGTGAAACCTCTCTAGTTCTGGTACACACTGCTGTCTGGAGAGTAGCACAGGAAGGGAGATTGCAAGCCTGGATACTTCCTGCAGTCCATTTCTCTCATATTTCCCTGGCATCCAGAGCTGTTATATCAAGGCTGTTAAAGGGTATGTTCTTGTCTACTCTTCTAGGTTTACTGCAATATGAGTTAGAATGTACTCCTGTCAAATACACATTTCATATGCTCTTAGGTTATTTTGTTCTTTTGGAAGCAAAAGCGAGTCTTCGGATAGCTTCCAGAAATGCTCTGTTGATGTATGTGCAATTTTTTTCTGTGAAGCAGGAGTTGGCCATCAACATGAAAATACTAGATCCAGTACCTTGTTGTTTCTTTGTAGTGTTAGACCTTAAAAATGTCTTTTCGTGTGACAGAATCACTTAGCAACGGATACCTTTGCAAGAGAATACTGGCAGGGCATTGCTATTAAGACTATGAGCTAATGGGGGCTAATATTTGAACTGTCTTAGCTCTCAAACATCATACTTTTCTGAAGCTGAGATAGCATCTTAATTATGAGTTGAAGACCTAGATGGTGCTGTGGTGGTCTGCACTATAGCACTGTCTTCTGTTTCTTCTGAAACCCTGAAAGCTGTGAAAATGGAGCACAGCTTAATTGGAAAGAATGACTTTAAATCAGGCTGCATGTTGTGGAATGCACAAGTCTCTTCATTGTGGGAGTGACTTGAACAATCAGAACATTTGAATACCTGGTTAAAAGGGAAAAAGATGAGAGGATGGAAGATGCAAAATTCTGTTGTGTTGACTTAAGTACTAATGTGTAGGGAGCTCAGTGAATGTATTGATGTTTTTTTCCTTCGGTGGTTTAGAAATTTGATAAACCTTAGTTCAAGAAAAAAGATGTTTAAAATGTGGTTGGTTACTTTGAAGTGTGTACTTGTTTTAGGAAAGAGCACGAATTTTTGCCAGTAACTTACCTAAAGCCTTGATGGAATCATGTCATCTTCAGATGCTTGGACTAATTTGGAGTCTAGAACTAAACAACCTCTGGGATTCATCAGTCAGTAAAAGTTTGACTATTTGCTTTTAGACTTACATGAAAGACTCACAAAATGGTGTTTTTTTGGAAGTCAGCTGTTGTCAGTTGCTTCCTTTTTAAAAGAGTAATTTTATTTAGTTTTTAATTTGATCTTGTAAAATATCTTAGAAGTTGTAAATACAAATATTTGTGATATGCCTGTGTTTGTGAAAGATGAGTAGTAATAATGGTTAAGTAAATATTCTTTGTGACCCCAAAACCACTCAGTTTAGGAAATAGCTAATGGCATGGGCTGTGAGTTAATCAAATACTTCAGTATCTGTTGTGATCGTGAATGAGTCTTAATATACTGAAGAAGCATATTCAGAAATCAGTTGCATTTCTTGATGCTTTAGAAGTGTATGTTCACTTCCAATGAGCTGCAGATTTGATTAAGGAAACCTTTAAAACAAGCCCCATAACAATAACTAACCTGAAATATTAAAATGCATAGGGAACTAAACATGGGAATCAAAATGCATTGTTGGGAAGATGGCACGTTGCTGTGGGATTAACTATAAGCAAAAATGGGCTTTGCTGTGCAGCTTCATCAGTGTTTCTGGTGACCTTGACTCCTTCCTTTCAGTGGACGAAAAGGATGAAGGAGTCAGGTATGCAGGTGATGTGTAGATTTTCTGGCTGATAAGTCTCAGTATATGAACTGTAAAAATATAAGACTTAGACATGCTCGGCTTCCTAAAAATTCGTCGTAAGAATTAGAGTTAAAATGTTACATAAGAAAATTGAATGGTTTCTCAAAATGATGACACTATGTGACTTCAGCACTTGCAGGAGAAGGATGGTTGTAAAACTACTTCTGCTTTGTATACTTGCATACCCTGCTTTTTCATACTTTCTTTGTATTTGCTCACGTGCATTTTATCTTGTTTCTATGGATTTTATCAAATGTTGAGCCATTAGATGTATTGTCAAGACCAGGCAGCTAAAATGTTGTTAGGAATAATGACGGGAACCCAGTCTGAAGAATGAGGATCTGTATTTCCACTTAGCTTCAAAGTCAGTGTAAATGAATGCGCCTTTATAAACAGGATAATTTAATTTTTTTTCTCACTGGCGTTGATGCATCTGTTTCTTATTATTTCCCTGGACTGGGGAGTGGTTTAGTTTGTTGATAGTGCAGTGCCATCTAGTGACTGCTGACAAGGATGTGGGGAAATACTGTCAAAGAAAAATGTTTGAGGAGGTGGTTGCTATGTGGAGTAGGTTTCCAGATCAGGTGGTTCATGACTGCAGAAAGGCTGCTTTAGGGAAGGTTGATCCCTTGTATCTTGAGAGGAGACCTCTATGAAAAATGCTCTTTGTGTGAGAGTGATTGGAGGTGGTATGAACTGTTCAAGAGGAGGATGGCTTTCTTACACAGCCAGACACAAATCTGGCACTTGCAAAATTTTTCTTTTCAGTTTTAGTTCCCTTAAGATCTTTGGGATCCCTTTTTCCCAAATGCTGTAATAATCTTTAGTTGAAGGTAACTTACATTTTTCTTTCAATGAAGTTAAGCATTTAAACAATATAGGCATATATTTTTTTTCTGTTTCTTTGCAGCTTGATCACATATTATCACCCCCACCTATGCCTTTCCGAAAATCCAGCAGTCCTGAAGTGTCTTCTGGCCTTGGAAAGTCTCCTAAATTTAAGAGGCAGTTGAGTGAAGATGGGAGACAGCTCAGAAGAGGAAGCCTTGGAGGAGCTCTGACTGGTGAGTTTGGGACATGTGTAATGTCACCTGGAGATTTCTTTGTGGAGCTGATGGCACCTTGACCCCTGGTGTTTGCCTTGTGGCTGAACTCTTTGGGGGAGGTGTGAGCTCCACCTGGAGTTTCCAAAATTCCCTTCCATGTGGGTTCCCTGACTGTTACAGAGAAGAGTCATGTTTGAAGTTCTTCCTTTGTGGGCTACTGACAGGTGGCCAAGCACAGCCTGAAAATGACCCCTATCTTGAGATTTGCATGACTGTGGCATTTATCTTGCTGACTCATGTGCATCCATCCCTGGGATCACGTATATCTTGTTTCTTCAAGGAGCTGAAGTGCACGGGTGGTCCCTTTAGACTTGATTTCATAAAAGAAAATGCAGTTTGGCTTCATTTATGTGGTAGAATACTCACAGGGGAGGAACAGCATTACCAACTCGCCACAAGTTATGGACTGCAGCTTCTTGTTTGTGGAGCCATGCAGAGGTAGCAGGATGCTTGAGGAGGGCTCAGGCTCTCCCTGCCCTGGTAGCATCTTCTAGTTACTAGGTGCTGGTATTGTGACTGTGTACTGGGACCTCTGTGGTGGTGATAGTCACTGAAGAGTGATTGGTTTTGATTATGGAGCAAAGTGAATATAGAAAAACAGGGACTTAATGTATTTAAAGAAAAATAATTTTTAAATTCAGTAGAATTTGAATTAGGTCTGTTCCTAAAGTGCATAATGGCTAATAGGTAGAGGAATTTGTTGTGCTTGGTGAGAGGGACAACAGATTTCAGTAAATTTCTTGGAAGATAGAAATTTCACAGAATAACAGAATATACTGAGTTGGAAGGGACCCACAAGGATTCTAAAGTCCAACTCCTGGCCCTTCACAGCGCCATCCCCAAGAGTCACACCATGTGCCTGAGAACATTGTCCAAACACATCTTGAACTGTGTCAGGATTGGTGCTGTAATCACCTCCCAGGGGAGCCTCTTCCAGTGCCTGACCTCCCCTGGATGAAGAACCTTCTCCTGATACCAACCTAAACTTCCTCTGTTTCAGCTTCAGGCCGTTCCTTCAGGTCCTGTTACTGCTCACCACAGATAAGAGATTAGTGTCTGCCCCTCCACTTCCCCTCATGAGGAAGTTGTTTTATCCGTCCAAGTGATGTTGATTGGTATTAGAATGAAGTAGATGAAATTTAGGGTAGAGGAAGTTGAAATGGTGTTCACTTGAGATAGGACTGTGCTCTGTCTCTGAATTCTGTTAATTGTTCAGAGTTGTTTTCATTTGGGGATGAAAAATAATTCCATAGTGGACAGAGCTGACTCTTCTGCAGTAAGTGTCTGAACAGTACTTGCAGAATATTTGCTTTTCTCTCTTCTCTCCTACCCCTTTCCCTGGAAGAAGCTCCCAGAAGTTACAGCAATACCTGTCTTTGTATTCACCACCTTAAAATCACTTACAAGGCTTCTGGTAAATGACAAATAATTTTGTTCTAAGAAACCTTAAGGAAACGAAAGAACTTAAAAAATTAAACTGTCTCACACTTTATGTGAGGAAAAAACATATGCTACTATAGGAATTTGATGTATCATCACATAATTGTTCCTCTGATTTTTAGTGTCTGCAGGGTAAGATTTGTCATTTCCCTTGCAACTTCATTTTTATCAGGAGTTGTTAAGACGTTTTCAGAAACAGTGTAAGTGTATTTGTGATCCATATGGGCTTCCATGAAAAATGAGTGACCTGCAGCAGACAAGTGGCAATTTTGGTAGCCATTTCAATAAACTCCTCTGGCAGCACTGGAGTCTTGCAGCTCTGAAAGCTTGGAGTATAAACCAAACTACTGTTTTACTGAGACTAAAAACTGCCAGCACAGTTACTTTTTCAGCAGGACTGGTGTGAGTTTTTAGTTTTGTTTTTGTCTAACTTTAAAGTGGAGTGGTGGTCTTTAAAAATTGATCTTTGCCATATAATCCGTGCAGATAAAGAGGAAGAAGACAGCCTAATCAAAAACAAACGTAGCAATTGTACTCTGCTGCCATAGTCTCTAGTCTTTATCTCTGTGCTTGAATTATTGCTTGAGGCCTTTATAAAGGGAAATGGATATGCTTTTTGTCTGCATGCAATATGTTGTGCAGGGTTTCATGTCAGGATTTGGAAGTATAGTCTGCAATGATGTTAAACTGCTTTATTACCAGTGCACTTTAAATGAACCTGAATACCCTAGGGCTTTGGTATCTTAAAATAATTTAAATATCTTAACAGCTTTCATGATACTGATTAAATTAATCAAACTCATTCTGATGACAGAAAGTTCTTTATATTCTTTAGGGATTTTTAAAAGTGTTTTAAAGAAACCACTGCAGATAGAGAACTAATTCTTAGAGTGGTTTCAAATGTTCAGTAATCTGAAGGTAATAATTTCAGTGTTGCTTTGGGCATGTATTTATTTGCCTTTTTAAACATACTGAAGTTTTGGGGTTTTTTTTCTTTCTTTAATGCTTAAGAGTGGTTTGCCACTCTGGTTTGAAACGGTAAGAATGACAGTGTCATTTAAAAAAAAAGGAAGAAGTGGGGCACAAGAAATCCTTCTTCTAAAATGGTGAGCTGACATGTGCTTGCTAAGGGATTACTTACATTCTCATACATTCCCTCCTAGATTTCTGTTTAAGCCTTAATGTTTTTGAAAAAATATTCCTGGTCTATAAAGAGGGAAGAATACTTGGAGGCCTGTAATTTGAGAAAGTACTTGATCTTTAATATCACTGTTACTGGTTACTGTCTTTTATTATTTCTTCTCATTTGTTACTTGTAATACACCTTTAAGTGCTAGCTTAACAGTGGGTATCAGTTCATTGGAAAACAGTTTGTAAAACTCTCTTTGAAATTATTTACAGTTCAGTCTCTGTCTCTGTTGTTAAAAAATGTGCAACTCCTAAAATACAGTAGGTGGGAGTAAGTGAAGCAGGAGACAAGACTCCTAGCTTGCAAATTTGCAGAATATTTTTATGCTGATGTGTGTTGCTCACTCCAAATGTTAGAAAAGTTAATTTTGCTTTGTATGTTACTTTCCCTTTCCTTTGGCTCTTAAAAACACAGTATTATTGAGTCATAGAGCATAAGCAGTATTAAAAACGAAAACAAACAAAACAAAATTTATTTGTTTATATAAAACAGGATAGTTAAATTCCTGTAGGGCTGAATACTAATACTGGTAAATAGATAGGGGTTTTATCTCTGGGAGTAGATCCCAAATAAATGAGTTTATTGAGCTTTACAGGAGGCAGTAATGTTATGCAGGACATATGAGAAGAAATAAAATCAATATTGTTGCAATATATTGAATGAGACTTGGAAAACCTGGAACATTGCAGTTACTGAGAACCTACTATACTGAATTGGCTGAGGTAAATTACAAAACTCCTCATATATGAATACAAGAAAAATTGAGAATGATATACTGGGTCTTTCCAGTGGGAAATCAACACGAGGGTGAAGAGAGTTGGAAATGTGTAGAGGTGGGATAGAAACTGAAATTATTTTTGACACAGCTTCAGGGAAACCATAGCCAAATTTTTCCCCGAGTTTTAAGTAATCCATCCACGTGTTTTCAGTGACAAGAAAAGTGATTTTCAAAGTATAGGGAAAATGAAATTAATGTTTTTGAGAATAAATCTACTATTGCATTCTGTTGAAAATTGCTACACAGCCACTGATTAAAGTTTGTCCAGTAAAAGAAATGAATACTGGTTCTTGGAGACACCATGCTACTGTATTTTGGAAAAGCCTCTTCAGTATAATTGTTGCGATAGTATTGCTTTCCTTAATCTTCGTTGCCAAGGAGGAAGACTTCTGGAAAGACAGAGACTGAGTTGGAATGAAAAGAGTGTATAGCATGTGGCCTGGTATTAGTCTAGCAAATCTCCCTTAATATAGTTCTTGTTGTGAAGTGCTAACAGTCCAGTTTAATAGCATAAAAAATAGTGTTCCATAACTGTGGTTGCTAAATATAAGCATTCATGAGATAAAACAATCTCAGAGTATAATAACTTGAATGTAGTTTATGATCAATTCATCTTTTAATTTAAAAGGTCATGTTTCCAACAGGTTATAAAGTTTTGGGTAACACAGTCACACTATAATCAGTATTTGCCTTTTTCTCTTCTGCTGTGTCCTTTCTCTCCTGCTCCAGATTCCCCCTTCCCTCCAGGAACGTGTGCCCAAAACAGTGCTCGTCAAACCCTTTTATCTGGGAACTAAACTGGATCTTTAAAAGTTCTGCTTGTGCCACAGAAAGTGTAAAACGCAGTCCTTGCACAGGTTGTTGAACTGTAGGATAAGCCCTGTCACATAGCTGAGCTGTAGCTGCTTGTTTCATAGCCTTAGGTCAGATAGAGAGGGAAGGGAGGATTGCTTCAGAGGGATGCTGGTGGCCTCTGGGTGCAGGGGCATTGGTGGCATGGTAGACAGAATTGAGAGGAAAGTATGGTTAGGTGAGATCAGCTCCATTGTCCTTGGGACAATAGACATCTGTTTAATACACAAGTATTAAAATGCCTCTTGCTGTAGCCTTAGATTGTCTTCTTAAGGTTTCCTAATGGTACACAGACTGGGACTTTAAAATTTGTTTCATATCAGGAGAAAAGATGTTTAATTAAAAAGCTGCTTTTCTGTGGTGGCTGGTTTTCTTGATCTCCACAAACTTCAAAGGGCTGTCTATAGTCAGAGGTTTTTTGGCTTAAATTGTCTACAGATTTTAGTTTGCTGTGTTCAGAGGTGCTTAAATAGAATCTATAGCAGAAGGTAATGTGAAAGGATGAGAAATTAAATGAGCTTTTACCACGGAGAGGATTACCCTGCAAATCACTCGGTCAAGCAAAACAAGTTGTCCTTACTTTCCTGCTTACTGTCCCACTGCTGCTCCTCACTTTGCCCCGAGATGGGCAGTGCAGCTCTGTTCTGTCTTCACATCTGCTGTGCAGTATTTGGAGATTGCTATCTCCCTCCCTACTTCTGAAAGATATGAGAACGTATTTCTGGGAAGAGTTCATATTTTGGAGAGTGCTGCAGCTAACTCAGTTGTTTCTATACTGTACTGATAAGCGCTGCTGTTATATATAAAGAAAAAAATACACTTTGTTACCTATAGTTTGAACTTCTTATCTTGCCTGCTGTTATCTCATCAATAACTACTTGGAAAAGACTTCCTGGTGGGCTAATTGTGTCTTACTGTGGTAGGGCTGTTATCTGGTAGGCTTATATTGATCTTGCATGAGTACAGGTAACATAATACATACTAATTTCATTTTATAGACTCTGTAATCCAAGGATCCTAAGGCACTCTACATTCGCAAAATTACTTCATGTTCTTCTGATCAAATATTGTCTACAGATCATGAAGAGCTGAAACAAAAAAAAATCTTGTGATTTATAGGTTTTTTTCTTTCATGTTCTTGCTTTGATCAGCTTTCCACCTCTGAGTCATCAGTCATCCAAATATGCTCAGCAATTGTTGTTATTCCTGTATAATTAATCTGTGGTTGATTTGAAATGAATTTGGGGATTCTCAGTCTGTTTTTTGCTTCAGAGATTCATCACTCTGCTAACACTAATTAGCAGAAAGATCAACAGCTTTATGGACCATGAAAAACAAGCTGTTCTCTTATCCATGGGTTGGCATGTGCTGGCAGGACTTGGAAGAGGAGGTTTTCCCCGTTCATACAGAGGAGCAATTGACAGTAGCAGAATTTTCACAAACATTGGGCTATACAAATTATCATTAATATTGTTGAAAATGGAGATTAGCTCATTAAGTCTTACAATGTCAGCTATTTATTACAACTTAGTGAATAGGGAGAACTGAACTTGTACAATCATGTGACTTGTACCTTGAAACCTCTTTGGGAATGGGACTTTACCATTATATACAAGTGGTTATCATAACGATGTTGTGATTAGTTTAATGGCAACATTTAAAAAATGGGTTATTTCTATTAAAGATGGCTGCTTGGTGTAGATAAGAGGAAGTGTTTTGTGTTTCCTGTGTACGTAATCAAAATTTCTTCCTGTTATGGGAGAAATTACACATATTTACACCAGAAATATATGAATACAATACATGATTACACCACCCCATAAAAAGCCTTTCACAGCTGTCTCTGGGGATACAGTTTGGTGGACTCGGTTGGGCTGTCCCCAGCCCCAGAAGCTGGGATGCTGCAGGATGTGGGGTAAGAATGACTGCCAGTGCCAAAGCTCTATCAGATGTGCCTTTTAATAAGAAATTTTACTTCCTGCATTTTCTTCCCCTCTCATCTCAGAGCAGAGGTATTTCAAAATGGCTTTCATTGTGATGCATGTCAGGAGTGGATGTACCCAGTTTAGAAAGCCTTTTCAGCTGCAGCTGCCTGAGGGCTCTCCCCGACAGCAGCAGAGGGAAAGCAGCAGCCCAACACCACTGGCTGCAAAGCTGGGAAGGTTCAGCAGCCACATGTGCATGATCACAAGCACAACATGCTTCATTCCTTCACTGCCTACCCACAGCATACCTGGCAGTCCTTTCAATTGCCTTCCTCAGAGGTTTCCTTAAAGCACCATGCTAGGTGTTAAACTTACTCCGGAATTAGTAGAAAGAGATAGAAACAATGTATTCTATAATTACATAGCTGAGGAAATGTGGTATGGAGGGTTTTTTTGTTTGTTTTTTTAATGTATTCAGTACAAAGCTGTCTTCTCCAGATGAAGTAAATATATTCTGCTATGAATACGCATTTTTAGGTGGTTCTTGGTGCGCTGGTGTTTGAGATGACATTAGGTTATATTTGTCATTGTCAGTTACCTTCATCATTTAAGGCTTCAATCAGCCTGCATAGTGGAGTTGATTTTTACTTCCCTGTGTGTCTAGCAAGATAATTTCCATATTCTTTTGACATGTCTGGAGTCTGCACCATGTAACAGTCTGAGATGAAAACAGAAGATATTGTATTCCTGTCTCATTATTTTGCCTTTAACTCCTCGATTGCTGCTTAATCGTGCTTGTATCATCAGAACGTGAGAAGCTGATTGTTGTTGAGATCAAAGCAAACTGTAGCAGTATAGTGCCTAATTAGCAGATATGTTTGCAAGCTGCCAGTTTTGAAGGAGGGAGAAATAGAGTTTAAACTTCTTTGGGACACTTACAAAAGCAGCTTAAAAATTGTTAAGAGTCATTTGTCATAGTGGAAAAACAAAAAGTGGAGAAAATTAATATACATGTTAAATTTCTGAAGTTTGAGTTGTAGCTCCTTAAGAAATACACTAAGTATTTCTTAATGGAAATACTCAAGTATGCTTAGCAGTGTAACTGTAGAAACACAGATGAAATAAGTTGCCTGGACTTGGCTAAATGCTTTTATTTAATCAGCTGATTAACTAAATCTGAGGTCTGTGAGGCTGCAGTCCTGTTGTTGCTAGTACCTGAGCTCATTAGTGCAAAACTGACTGCAGCATATTTATAAATAAACTATAATTGCACATCAAGAACACATGACCGTAGAGGCTGAAGTCTTTCTCGTTTTTTCCCTGTGGTCTCTCTCTAGTGGATGTTGTAAAGCAAATGATTTGACCACATGCTTACTTTCTCCAACTTGATTGCTTTAGCATAAATTGAATGTACAGATAGAGAAATATTTGAGAAGAAGGGAAAAAACACTCCCTGTACTTAATCCTTACAATGAAGGTTGACGGCTTGAGTGGAAAAATTTTAGATGTTTTCCAGTGAAAACAGGAGCAGGATTTTTCTATTAGGAAAATTTACCTTTTGAAAAATTATTATAAGCATGTAATGATCTAATTATGCGGTATAAAAACATATACACGAGACAAAAAAGGGGTCACAGTGGGTACTGTAGAGAAAATAGCATGTAACCACATCATTTCATGCTTGTCTTAATGTCAGTTATGAGCTACTGGGCATGTTCTTCATAGTGCAATGGGAGATGTTTGTCTCTTACCATAAGTTCTGTCAGCAAAACTCCAAATGTTGAACTCGTGGAGAGTTGTGAGCCAAGAGTATTGGCCAGTGTTGGAATCAGTTGTTCACATAGCGTTTGAACTGAACAGTAGTGAATTTCTGAGGTCCTTTGTGTTCTAGGCACAGTTTTGTTTAAGTCTGCCAGTATCAGCTCTCTCTGACCTCTTGGTGTGCAGGATTCTTGTTTTTGCGAAATTGACTGTATATCAAAAGGAGCTCAGTCTCATTGTCACTTGCATGTAGTTCAGTGTGCTTTTGATAGCATCATGTGTCCAGTGTGAATCTTAAATACCTGTTTTTCCTACTGTTATCAGAGTTACAGAACTGGACCTTGACATTTTTCTAAAGCAGGTGTAAGCTGAAAAAAAGGATGAAAGGGATGCCTGTATATTGCGTTTGTGTTATAGAGTGGGCTGACATTTTGTAAGTCTAGGAGCTGCATGTTAGAATTATGGGAAAAGGACTGATTTGTTGTTAAGATAAAGAAATTGAAGCAGTAGAGTGTTCTAGCTCTGAACTGACTGATAAATATTGCCAAACTGTATTTCAGTAGAGTTGTGAGGTAAGGAAGTAGTGTCATGAATGACAACTTAGGTCTGTAGGGTGTTCTTATCATGTAGTTATTGTTGTCACTGGTTGGCTAACAGTGCTATTGAGTTTGGTATATTTGGTATGGAAAACTTAAAAAACCCAACCGGACAAACCAAACTGAAAACACCAAACCTATCCTTATCCTCCAAATCTGATTGAAGGTTAGGAAATATGCTGGTGATCTCAAATGATTTTCAAATATTGTATTTCTGTCATAGTACTTCAATAATAGATTGCAAATAGTCAATATAGAAATAGAACTTCAGTATCTATTAGCAAAGGAACTCTGAGTAATTTCCTTATCAGCAAAATTTTGTATTGTCTTTTAAATGACTTTCAGTGAGAGAATTTTGTTCTAAGCATGAACCATTATTTCTGGGATGTGATGACTTATTCCTGGTAATTGATTTATAAACAGGCTTGATTCTGCATCCCTTTGTAGTTAATGGAGACTTCATTTTCTTTTTATATATGTATTTTTGGATACAGATCTATCCTGGGTTAGTCAGGAGGGGTCAAAATCTAAGAAATGACCTATGCTGCAGGAAGTGATACAACTTCCTTCCTGAGAGAGAGAGCCAATAACCAGGTAGTTTTAAGGATTGATATGTAGGTAAACCAATTAAAAAGTTGATCTGCCTTCAAGGAAAAATCATATATAAGCTAAGAACCTCCCCCCACCCTTCCAAAGGAGGGGATGGTGGGGGAAGGGAGGTTTATGGAGGCCGTGCTGCTGCAGCCGGGCATGGGGGAGGAACCGGCTGGAATTTCCAGCAGGTACAGCTCAGCCGACATGTCAGCTACATGAGACAGGGCCAGGCCCCTGCTCCGGGCCAGGCAAGGACCGGGCCGGCTCCATCCAGCTCGGGCCAGGCCCTGCCCTGTCACCCCGGGCCCAGATGGCCCCAGCAGGCCGAGCCAGCTCCGCAGAGCCAGGCACAGAGACTCTGAGAGCTTCTGCCATCCAGCTGGGACCTGTTCAAACAGCCCGGCAGAGAGCACGGGATCGTCACACTGCCAGAGAGAGAGAGATTAACTCTATCCATGCCTGGACTAAACTTACAGACACCCATCCTTCCTTGCAGAGAGAGAGGAACGAGTGAGGACATCTACATAAATGCAGCACAGAGACTTTACAGTCAGTGAGGAAAGCAGAACCAAGCCTAGATGGAGGAGCATGAGAAGTGCTTTGAGAGTGAAGCTGAAAATTCTTTTGGAGAACCATGGTTGGAGACTGAGCTAATAAATTCCCTGTAATATATGAAGATATAGTCCAAAGGGGAGATGTGAGATTTCTGATTGCAGCCAGTGAACTGAAACACCTGGGTAAAGACAAGTAGGTGTTGAAAAAGTACAGCCTGATGAGAAACTAGAACCAAGAGAGAGGAGAGGCTGTGACCCAGAGCCCTGGTGCCGGGGGGAATGCTAGGGAACTTGTGTTGTCAGGAGAACCTGTGCTGCTAAGCACAGAAGAAAGGATTTTTTTTTTTTTTTTTTGTTGCTGCAATTGAACTGTGCATCCTTAAAAAGATACCCCATGGACTGTTCATAATCCACCATAGTGGCTGTGGGAAGGCTCCTGGTGTGGGAGGGATCCACCATTAAGCTGATCTTTCTTCCTGGTGGCGGCTGATGGTGAGGCAGAAGACACATAAAAAACTGTATTTTTCTTACAGAAAATCCATGGTATAAACAAAAGAGAGTTCTCTCCCTAAATGAACTGGATCAAGAGCTATTTCTGAGATGGTAAACTGACTGGAGGTCGAAGTGTTGTCTTTTGTATGTTGTCAGGGAGAAAGAAATGGAGAGGTGGGGGAAGGAGGGGTGGTCTGAGGAGTTTGTTCTGGGTCTTCTTGGTTTTTTTTTTTCTCTTTTCCTCTTTGTCTTAGGTATATTAATAAACTTGCTTTATACTCTGTAATGTTTGAGCCTGCTTTGCCTACTCCTAATCCTCATCTCACAGCAAACATCAAGTAAATTTTGGTAGGTGCACTGGCATTTGGCCAGAAACTCGAATAGACGAGCTGAAACCACTACAAGATCTAAGCTTTCATCCTACTAGTTTGTGGTCCAAAACTGGATATGTCCTTTTCCAGTTCCAATTCTGCCAGTATTGGTGAAATTCCAAGGTAGATCTGCTGCATTTTTTTTGGGTTTTTTTTAAAGTTCATAATCTCACCCCAGATTTTTGCCTTCAGTGGTCCACATTTATTTCATGCATTGCCAGCCAGAATCATAGAATATCTTGATTTGGAAGGGACCCATAAGGTTCAATGAGTCCAACTCCTGTCCCTGAGCAGGATGACCCAAAGAATCACACCATGTGCCTGAGAGTGCCACTGCTTCATCTAACTTTAGAAAGTGAAACAAATATAGAGCATTTTAGGAGATTTATAGTACATCAAAAAGTATAGTACATCAAAAAGATTATAGTGGGTGTAATAGGATTTTTTACGAAGGTTTCTTGTACAGTAACAAAAGAAATTGTAATTGAGTCAATTGTAATCATAGGCTTACCTGAATAATGTTATGTTTAGGGGACAAATTGGCTGAAAGGAAAATTTCACTTCCTGCGTCAGGTGGGGAAAGTGGCATTGTTTGTTAACTTCAGCCATGTGTAGCTGAGTAATATGCAGAACATGTTCCTTTAAGTTTTGGGCCGTAGATAAGACATTAATAAAATGGATTTTTCTTTCTTTTTGGATCTTAGTGGTCATTTGAAATTTATGTAAAACTTGTTGATGCAGCTACGATAGAATAAGGCGAAATACTGAGAAGTTTCCTAGTGATGACTTCAAATCCATCCTCTCTTTGTTTACTTTCTGGTTAACAGCTATTGGGAATGATGGTGTTTAATTCCACCCCTCTTCCCTGCCCCCAGATGTAAAAATAGACACTGAAATTTGCAGTGTCCCCATCATTTCCTACAACTGGGATGTCTGCAGGAGTTCAATTAGAGGCAGTAAAACTAAGTGCCTTAACTTGAACCCAGTACATACTAAGGTGGGAGGCTCTGCCGTTCACCTGGCTGGTATCTGAACCTGGAGTGAGACTTCACTTATTTGTGAAGTGAACTTTCTAGCAGTGCAATCTACACTGTCCTAAGTACTTTCGTAAAGCTAAAATCCTACTCGGATGCCAAAACATTTTTTTAATCATATGCAATTGTTTAATTATCATAGATAAAGTTATTTCTAAATTCTAACTGAAAATGGAAGGTTTGTAAGTAATAGATTTGAGTTCACTTAGTAATTCTCAGCTGTCCTATTACGATATTCATTTGAGAGGGACAGAGGAAGGAGGGTAGTACTTCAGCAGTAGGAAAGACTTTTCTATTTAGAATAAAGCAAATCCTGCCTTTTGTGACTGATTCTTTTGGAAGTGTATGTGGTTTTAATCTCTGTCCTTATACAAGTCATTTTGTCCTTTTACAGTAAGCCATGCAACAAATACTTACATGCTGAACAAAACAGAAGTAAGAGTTAACAATGATTCTATTTGGACCTTTGACAAATACTCATTACAAATGAATCTAGGTATACAAGAGGCAGGTTCAAGGGGAAGATGCCACTGAACTGCAGTGATGTATTACCTATGTTCACCAATGATGATGTAATACTATTAAATAATGCTAAATTGTTGCCGTTACATAGTCAACTTAAATCACCCTTCATCAAAATGTATTTTGATAAATGTGCTGGACTAACAAGGATTGCATTCAAATATGGGAAGAGATGCTGTTAGTTCCAGTGTTGCTACTTTAGGCTGTCCTGGTAGTTTCAGGCACAGGAAGGGCAGTAAATACACCAGCAAAGCTTCTGCAGGGGTAATGGAGGAAGAAGTCAACAATGTCCATTTTGGAACTGAAGAGGACCAAAGCAGGGGACCTCTATCAGTGGATGACTCAATTTCAATAGCTGATGAAAGTAATAAAAACATTACTACCAGTGTGTCAGTGGTCTGGATGCTGCCAGTGTTACATGCTGTATTTGGGCCAGAATAATGAATTGAGCTGGAAGGCTTGAGATGGAGTTGAAGCGTTCCTCTCAGTTCCTCATGAATCAGTTTACTTAAAAAGGAAAGTAGCTGCTTGGAGCATTAAACTTGAAGGCAGACATGAATGCAGAGTGAAAATAATAATATATTTCAGCTCAAATTTTCTGTACAATACTGGCATTTAAATAACTTAATAAGGGGAAGTGTGGGTATGTATAAATTCAAGGGTTATCAAAGAAGATCTAAAAGCGGTAAAATGCATAAAATGATGAATGAAACTATAGCAGGAAAAGTGTAGTAGTGCTATAATGTCAAGGGAAAGGGGGAGTGGACAGTATGAGAGGATTTAAAATTTTCTTTTATTATTGGAGGAATTGAGGGAGAGTTGCTGATGGACTCACTTCGGGCAGAGACTGTTTTATTGTGTAGTGGTTTAATGCAGTAGGTTAGTGCTATTCTCAGATAAGAGATTTATCTCTTACTATCTTTTTTGTCTAAGGCCTGGCTATTTTTGCTTCTTTAGAAAGCATATTCCTTATATGCCATTTCTGTGTTTAAAAGTGTGTGTACTATGAAAAGAAGAATTGGAGTCTCATACAGTCTGCTTGCCCTAATTCCAGTATTCTGTGAAAGCTGTGATACCTTCAAGGCTTCTGTTGGGGCTGAGAGGAGGGATCATTCCAACATCACACATGCTCCTGGTTTCATTGGCAATTTTGATAGTGTTTACTGCCTAATTTAGCTTTTCAACATTGTTTTAAATATTTCTTGATGTTAATTGTGCAGGAAAAATAATGAAATATTAAGTGAATTCTTACAGTGGAGATACTGACCAATTCTTGTCAGTCAGGCAAGATACTACAGTTCAAGGAAGGGCTTAGTACAAGATTCTGTTGTTGTGAACAGTAGGATTGCATCTCCTCTAGCCTCTGTATCAATATATCTTAGACTTCCTTTCAGATGTCTGAGCAAGATAAAAACAGAGTAAAATATAGATTACTGTAAAGGACAAATAGTAAAGGCAGCAGTTAGAATGCCCTGCACACGGTAAGGTACAGACAGTATTACCTCTCTGTGTTTTGGATCTGGTGCACATTTACAACAAAAAGTAAGTACAAGCACTAATAATAGCAGTTATTTCTCGTATATCTTTCTCCTCCTAGACTAAGTTGTCTTGTTATTTGAATCTTTTTCTCTTGGGATCCAGACTTAAACAAAAGAATGTTAATTTGTGTACTAACTGCAAATTATTGCCTTCCATCTTTTTTCTTGGGAAACTCAAGTGGGATTCTCACGAAATGAAAATTAGTGCAGTCTGGCAAGGGAAGGGCCTAGTGTCTGGTAGTGGATTTTGAGACTGGTTTTAACCCCCTGTGTCCTAGTCTGGCCAGAACAGAGTTAATTTTTTTTTTATGGTACCAGATGTGGTGGTGTGTGCTGTAGTCCTGGCTGCTGGGGAGGCTGAGCCAGCCAGATTGCTGAGCCCAAGAATTCTGGGCTGCCATGTGCTGTGCTGAGTGGGCATGACCAAGACCCAAATGTTATTCATTACCATCCTACCTCATTGCTAGGGAGGGGAGGGAAAAGGTCTCTTTTTCTTGCTACTGAGAGGAAGGGTTTCTTTCTGCTTGTGGAGAAAGCGTGGTGGCAGAGGGTCTGTCCACCATTGCTTTTCATTGCCCTGGACTTGCTGAGCATTTTTGCCTGTAAATAACTCTCTCTTTGGAGGGTTATTTACATTTTTGTGTTTACTGTTGTTGCTGTTGCTGTTCATTTTCTTATCTCATTGCTACTTCCAGTAAATGTCCTTACCTTGATCCTTGATCTCTGCCGTTTGTGTGTCCAACTAAAGTGGGAGGGGAGCAGCTTATGATTTTCTTTTTTACTGGGAATACTAAGTTGGGGAATACCATTCTTAAACCACAGCACCCTATGAGAAACTGCACTTGTTAACCAAAGAGTGATGATGTTCCCCAGTTATAGAAGAAACTTTAATAGAACGAATCTTTTTCTTTCTTGAGAGGATCAGGGGAAAACTTACTGCTTTTCAAATAGTGATTTCTATGATGATACAATGCCCTAATACTATGCTACTGTGATGAAGTTGAAGATTATGTAAGATAATTTTCCTGATGGCTTCTAGAGTGGATTAATACAGAGTTTCCGAAGGAGTTATGTGTATTGTATGTCTGCTCGACAAAATAAGTATTGCTGAAGCATTTTGCTGATGGCTTGTTTGGAGTTGTTGGGAAGTCTGGAAATCTTGCAGTTTCATTACAGTACCCTGCATTCTAGCCTGATAGATTTTTGGAATCAGGGATCCCAGCACTAGGAAGTGTTTGATTTCACTCTTCTTTGAGAACTTTATCTTACCAATGACTGAGGAGTAGAGTCAAAAAGGAAGGAAAGAAAAGGCATAGACCTCTTTTGATGTAGAAAGCATTAAAGAAGTAAAACACATCTATTTAAATGGAAGGTTTGTATAACTTACATCTATTTAAATGGAAGGTTTGTATAACTTTTTTTTTTGCAGTAATTTCTTAACTCTCTTTTTCCTGTCCAGATGAGAAGGAATTAACCTTTTGAGGTGATAGATATAAAGCTCTCTCTGTCTACCTATGTCACTGGTATACTTCAGGATTGACATCAATGGAATGTCAAAGATGTGTCTATTGCAATCAATGTCTTAAGCTTTTTATGGCACTCTTTTAGTTGAGGATGATGGGAGCCTAAGCAAAAAGGGAACCAAAATTTGTTAGGAACAGGCAGAGAGAACAGATGGGAAATTAATTCAGGTTTTTCAGTTCTGGGAAATGTTATCCTAGATAATTGGGCAAGAAACCACAGACTTGTTGTACATTTTTCTTCTAGTCTTGGGCAGGCTGTTAGCAAATTGGGTGAAAAAATGTTTATGAGTTCCGCTTTACCAACGTAACAAAGAACAATAGCACATTTGGAAGACTAATGGGAAAGTGTTAAAGGACAATCCTGTGCTGCTATGTGGGAGCTTCCAGCTTCCAAGGCAGTCACTTTCCAGAGACCTCACAAACTCTCTGTTGATCTACTGTTAAAATGGAGTTATGAAGCTGAGGCTTTTGATTTCTTGACAAACCTGTGCTGATTTACCAGGGTGCACATTCTGTGTCAGTGGTCATGCACATAGCTGCTGCATAGCTGTCTGAGATGACAAGATTAATGAAGTGGGGATCAAAATTTCAGGAACAAATGTTTAGGCCATGTGGTTTGGAGATGTTTTTCATTTGATCTCTTCAGTCAAGATCTTGCATTGTGTTTTTGAATTGAGATTTAATTAAAAATAAAAAGTCTTCTTAATCATTGTTTTGTATCATCTTTTTGATCTTCCAAGAGAAGTCAGTTGCTTTAGTAATGTAATTGTCTCACTTTTGCTTAGTTTTCAGAGATGAGTAAGAACTTAAGACATATTGCCAAGACCTGTACATAGCTTGTTGTCCTGTTTCTTGACAGTGGCTGAAACTAAGCAGAAATTAACAGTATCGATACATGATTGTCATCTTAGTATAATTCTCTGAATATTCTCCCTGCTGTTAGTTTGTAGCTCAGGCTTCATGAGCTGGATATATGGTCTGTCTAATCAGTACCTGTGGGGAGACAATTCTGACTGGGTGGCATCACACTGTGATGGGCAGTGTGGCCCTGTGTGGCCCTGGGCTTGCAGTTTCCTGCCCACAGTGAAGTGACACTGCTGAGTGGAGATCACGGGCACTGAGAGCCCCATGTGAGCACTCCAGAGGAATGGCTGGCCTGCACCTTGATCATCTCCCCCTACCTGGAACACTGGATAAAGATGCTTGGGAATTGAGTGATACATATTAGGTAGATTATGAGGAATTCTGGAATAGAAGCAGAATAGTCCTCACCCACAAAATGGTGTAATCATCCACATGGTAAGTGTGTTTGTGCAATAAATCCCACTTTGTCTCTCAAACTCAGAACCTTACTCCTTCAAAGGGTAAAGAGAGGAATATTTCTGAATAAATTTTTTTGTTTTAATTTCTGACTAGCTTTCAGAGTTTAAGTTTCTTTTGGTTCAGAACTAGCATTCTGGATGTTTGCATCTGTTGTTGCTTTAAATGTGTTTCTATGTAGGAAAGAGGTACAGTTGTGAGACTGTAATTTGCCTGTGAGAACTGTATCTGCTGGAAGGATGATGTGAAGGACAAGCAAGTGAATGGCAGGAATTCTGTTGGAATCTGCTCTGGTCAGGGCTTCAGTGAAAGATGTTTTACAGTGGCAAGAGTGTTACAGTAAATTGTCCATTGCATTGCCTCATCTGCAACATCTCATTTTAACTTACTCTTTCTGAACTTGACAGGCAAATATTTGCTTCCCAGTGCAACTGGACAGCAGCTGTGGCAACCTGTAGAAACCACTAATCTTGTTCGGATGCGCTACCAAACACTTGGACAGTCAGCACCTTCACTCACTGCTAGTTTGGTGAGTAGTTTTTTTTGAGTGCTAGAAGTGTACAAAAAAATAATATCTCTGTATCTGTTGGTGGGAGGATGAGGATCAAACCACAGTCTATTTCCAGACCAATTTCTCCTCCTTAAGCTGCAGTTTTGAAGTACCTAATGCATGCCTGAACACAGCATTACTTAATGTGTTGAGTGCTGCTAAATAGCATTTGTGGTAGCAGTAACTCTGAATTGGGTTACTGGATTTAGCGTAAAGCCTGAGCTGAATGTTGCATTAATATAGCTGTTCACATTTAAATGGTTTCTTTCCTTAAAAAAAAGGCATTCAAAAGAAGGCAACTGTCCTTTCTCCTGAGCATTCTTTTCTATCGTCTGTTTCCACTTCCTGAAGTACTTTGTCCTTATGAGGATGTAGATGTAAGAAGCATGAGTTTAATTAAGTCTTTTGGATAAAATCATAAGGGAAGAGAAAGGGACAGAGATGCATCATACTCTTGAACTTTTAGCTTTTTGGTTTCAAGCATCTATTTTACTGCTTTGTGTTTCTGTATATTAATATCATAAGTGTTCAAAGTTAATGCAGGACCCTGTGTACTAGCCTATATGTTTCTTCAAAGAGTTATGGTGATTTATTTATTGTATAAAGGAATAAAAAATTTATTGGTGCTTTGCCTCCCCCCTCTCCTGCCTTTGGCAAACAAATTAAAACTTTGTTGATCCATATCTGCTTTCTAGGGGAAGCTTATTTTGTGATTTGTTTTGGATTTTTTAAACACATTATTCAGGTTGAAGGCAGCTATGGTCAGCCAGTGCTGAACAGATATCACCATGACACTTTTTCATATCATATTGATGGGTAGATGGCTGTTTTCTCCATGATCTGTTTGAAGCACTATTTCACTTCAAATGCAGCAAATCTTCACCTATAAATCTCATCCTGGCTTCTGCTTGGTGGTGATGCTGTTTGTGGCTCTTTAAGGCAAATATGGCTTTTTGGACTCCACACTTACTACAAACACCTAATTCTATTGGAAGTTCTATGCTTTGAACCCTAATATTTTCTAGGGAATTAAGTGTCAACTTTTGTATTTTGCTAATTGTGAATGAAGTATTTGGATTATGTGTAATTGAAATGAAAAAGAAAGATGATGAATGGTCAGAAATGAATTTAAATTGCATTAAACCCACATTTTTTCTTCTTTTCTGTATTTGGGAATTAAAAATGATTTCTTCCAATTTTTCTGAATTTAAAAAGGGCTGTGTTGCTATTTGATGCTCTATCTGCACAACTATTAGGGGGCATGCTGCTAGCAATATTGTGCTTTTGTTTCGCTGTGATGCTTAAACTATAGGAAGAGGAAGATGCAGCACAATTTAGACAAAAGGTACTTTAAATGGTCATAAAACAACAGACTAATGAAAAATTCAGTGAGCCTGGCTTCCTTAAGGCCCTTTCACTCATCACCTATATAGTTTCACGGCATATCTGTCTGCCACAGACTTCTTCCTTCCTGTCTCTCCACATCTTTTATCTGTGCCTTACTGCAGTTTCTTTCATGCTGGTGCAAAAGCAGGCAAGAGCCGTCTAAGCAGATCTGAGCAGATTGTGCACAGGGTGGAGGTGCAGGTTCCTCAGAAGTATTTGTTTCTTATCTGGAACTGCTGATCAGACTTGCCTCCTGAGGAGGTTAATGTTAGTGTCACATAGGCAGAGCTTTTCTCAAGCCTCCTTTGACAAATGCTTCACTGTCAGGCTTTTGAAGGACTGTAGTCTTTGCTTAAAAGGGGCCATAAGTTAGGGATCATTCCCTCTCCTTGCATATTTTTCTTTTCCCCTTGATTCCGTGATTTGGCAGAGTTGAATTTGGGAGGCCTATTGTTAGATTCCAGCGATTGGAGCCTTTAATCACCTGGGGGAGAATTTACCCTTATGTAGAAGAGATTTTTGTGAAGAATTTTCATGTAGCTGTTCACAGTCTGAATTGAAGTTGCTTTAAATGTATTGTCTCACTCATCTGAAAAATGGTTAGCCTGTTATTAATTCTTTTACTAGGACTGATTATTCTTGCTTGGGTTGATGCTCAGCTGATATGGATCTGACTGAGTAGTTATGATGAGCCAATATAGACAAGAATGACAAGTGAACAGGTCAAAGATACATGCTAGTGGTGAGTGCAGTTGCAAATGGTACAAAAGACATCATTTTTTTCCTTGTTCTGTCAATAATTTATTAAATATTCACAAAATCTCACACTGGTTCACAGGTGCAAGACCTTTCTGTAGGAAACTATAGATTTTTTTGCAGAGTATTGATTAAGAATGGGCTGCAGGTGTTGCTTTAGGGAGACTTTAATAGCTATGCATGACTCACTCCTGTAGTATAGGCAGTTGGACTATAAATTAAAAATACAGTTTCTATGTAGACCCACAGAATTGGGTTAAAGATGTATAGGAGAAGGCTGATTTTGTGATGAGTTGGTAGTGTGTTGGATTTTCTGTGGACCCTTAATTCATAGAATGACAAAATAATCTGAGTTGGAAGGGTCCCAAAAGGATCATAAAGTCTAACTTTTGGCCCTGCAGAGGACAGCCCCATAAATCACACCACATGCCTGAAAACACTGTCCACATGTTTCTTGAACTCTGTCAGGTTGGTGCTGTGACTACTTCCCTGGGGAGCCTCTTCCAGTGCCTGAACACCCAATGATGGGTGAAGAACCTTTTCCTGATACCCAGCCTAAACCTCCCTGACAAAAATTCAGGCCATTTCCTTGGGTCCTGTCACTGCTCACCAGAGAGAAGAGATCAGTGCCTGCCCCTCCTCTTCCCCTCATGAGGAAGTTGTGACTGCAGTGAGGTCTCCCTACAGTTTAGAGGCAGCTAAGTCATAGTTGTGTTACTCTTAAATTTCTTTCATGAGCATTTTGAACCATCCATGACAGACAGATTCTGTGATGGTGAAACAGATGATGGGAGTCTGCGCAGAGAATTAGTGTGGACTTAAAAACATTAAGAAAATTATACAGAATGTCTTCAACACTGAATAGAAAGGGAAAGCTGAGTTGAGGAGCGGTTCTGCTTTAGGATGTTTTTTTATGGGTCATGTTGGTCTGGTCAGTCTCTTCCTCTCCACAGTCAGTGGATGTGCTGCTGGAAGGCAATTCAGTGTGTGTCTCAGTGCTGAGCTTTGCAGGAGTGTAGGGAAACTGATTTATCTGACTTCTTGCACTGTGGGCTGTCAGTCATCTTACTCAACTTCAGGCATCTTTTCAGGGTAGGATGGATGGGGAGTTATCTTGGAGTTGCTGCCTCATTCAGTGTCCAAAGTTTAGGAGTCATTCTCCTGTTCTCTACCAGTCCCCTGCCACTCCATAAGTATTTTCAAATACCATTTGTAAACTTAATCTTTTGACTTTTCCATTTATTACTGTGAACATAATTTTTGGAAAATCCTTCAAAATAAATTGAAATGAAGCAAATTTTGTTATTAATTTCTCATTGTAATAAGCTGAGATGCTTAAAATTACAATAACAAGTCTGAAACTGAGCAATTACTTAACTGTTTTATAGGCAGAAAGGTACTTTGTATGATTGAATGAAATTCTTGATTTTAATTTCTACTTAGGTGCATATATATAAACAATGGAAACCTAAACATAAAGTGTTTTTGAAACATAATGATAAATGTGTAGATGAATGGAAAAGAATTTGCCCAAATTAATTGGGTAAAATGTCTTCAGATTTGGCTTTGTCATGGTTTAGTGTCAAACTCCTGTTACAGGTTTTATTGATTTTTATTGTTTGTTTGGCTGTATAGTGGTTTTTTTCCTAATGAAAAAAAAGTAATCTCTTACTTTAAGGAGCAAGAAGTCTTTCATTTTGTTTATCTGTTTTATATAAATAAAAAAAAAAATCCTCTGAGCCACGAGAAATATTTCTCACAGTCCAGAGAGCTTTCCAAGACACCATGTTTCATGACTCCTTTATGGTAACTTGCTCTGTGAAATATTCATATAATAAAAACACACTGTAAACAAGATCCTCAAATGAAACGTGTAGGTTGTTATACACTTAGCTTTTAAATTCAGTCAAGACTGGATGTGGGATTTCAGCTTTATGGCAAGTATTGAGCTTAGGTAGGCTATTCCTTCTGTTCTGTGAGATGAGTATACGGCATGAAGTAAATCAGGCTCTGAAAGGCTTTTTCTTGGAAATGTGAAAGATGTCAGTGAAATGACTATTAGTTTAATAACAGATCATCTTTCAGTACTTGGAAATAGTTTCTAGTAACATCAAAACTAGAAAAGCAGTAAAGCTGGCCTTTGTGAATGGCTTATGCCCTCTCCTAGTAGGCAGTGAAGGGATCTTTTGTCTAGGTGTGACTGGAAACATTTGCTGTGTTTTAGCATACTGTTTACTTTCTTTTTTACAATATTTATCTCTTAATATCTTCCCCCTCCAAACCAGGCATCCCCCTGAAAACTGCCTTCCCCAAAACAGCAGAAGACTGAATTTGCAAACATCTGTACTTTGGTTGCTTTTTATTGCCATTTTATCAGTGTTAATTTGTAAAAATGGTCTTTCGAAAACTGGAGGGGGCTAATTATATAACAGATAATTATATAACATTATATATGGTTTATAAGTTTACTGCTGAAAGGAAAAAACATTAAGAAATGTTCTGTGTCTATGAAAAACAGTTCTACTTCTTCAGAAAGAGCTTTGCCTCTTCCTTTCTTTTGAATAGTGTAATACTGAAAATGAGTAAGTGTGTCTTTGTTAAATATGCCATTAACTTCAGCTAAATTGACATAATGTTGACAGTTATTATCAGAACTGTTTCAAAACTAATTATGCTAATTAGAACTTAACTACCAGTAATTGCATGTATTCAAACAGCACACCAACACCCTTTTGTGTGTTTTAGTCCCCAGATGTAAGACAGCCATTTGTTGTCTGAGAAGCTGCAAAATTACAGCATAGATAATAAATGATTGCGAACAAATAAAATACATTCTTTAGAAGCACTAATTGGTTAGATAAGCGAATGACAGTATCAATTGTGCTTAGCCAACCCATTAAGATTTCATTTTAATTAAATTAAAAAAAGGCCTTTATTTAAATATTTTATTTTGGAATTGTAGGAAATTTCCAAATCTTTAATTGTCCGTGTTCAGTTTTATCTAATGAATATCAGGTGTAGCTGAATTTATTTGAAAGTAAACTTCCTTGAAAGAAAGAGGAAACTGCATCCGAAACTTTGGTTGATTTAAGTTTAGTTCTTTCTGTCTAGGGTTTCAGATTTTCAATGCTTGAGTGTGAGCAGCTAATTAATACTCTGAAAGTTAATGCAGAGCAAGTACAAGGATGGCACTTGTGAGAAGCGCGAAAACCATATAATAGAAATTGCCAAAGTAGCTAATCGTGGCTTGTTGTCTCAAATCTCCCCAAAATAGTTGGCTAGACTTCAGAAACACTGAGTCTGTACTGAGGAAATTGCTTGAATGCTAAACCACTGTGTAAAGCTGAAAGCCATATTCTTGTTTAACTTAAAATAAGCTTAACATCTAAGAGTAAGTACTGAAAAATCTTTTTAAAATGTGAGGTTTTTATTCCTATGAAATGCTAAAATTGTCAAGTAATGATAGCAGTTTTTCTGTGCTTCAGTTTCTTCTAAGACTAGAGAGTTGTTCTCCCTTGTGTATTTTATTCCATTAATTTCACACCCATGAATATGTATTTGCATTCATATTTCTTTGTCTGTATTTGCCTTTTAACAAATACTTAATTGCAGTTCTAATCCAGTAGGTACATCTAATTTAGTAGTCGCAAGAGGGAGGTGAACATGCATATATACGTGCCTATATGCTGTGTATATGACACAGCAAGAGGCTGGAGCAGACCTGGTCCAGAGCTGTGAAACTGTAAGACTTTGACAAGCTGATGCAAGAAGTTGGTGACTGGGTGTTCTCTTTCATAAATACAGATATATCGCTACTTGTTTCTATCATTGTTTTCGAAATACTCACAGTGCACTTGAATTTAAAACAAAACTGTAGATTCAGTTGCTTGACAGAGTTATAGATACTGACTCCTTTCCTAAGTCATCTGATTAAAACTAGTGGTTTTATTAATTCTTACACTTTTCTTGCTCATTCTTGCATGTAGATAAAATACAGATGTGGTGATGACTGGGGTTAACATTTCTCCCAGAGAGAGCTTCTGATTTCTCAGAATTGAGAACACAGCTTGTGTTGCAAATTATCATTAGTTAAAGAATAATGGGAAAAGTAGGTAAAACAACGATCTCTCAGAGAAGACTAACCTAGGTTAAAAAGTTCTGTGAGCATATGTAGTGTGTTTTTCAAAAATACCCCCTTTGTAGTGAAGTCGGTCAGTTCCCATCAGCCTCAGTTAGCTTCCCGCTGTCAGGATGTACTAAGCACGAGAGAGAACTGAAAGGAGCTGTTGCACAGTTTATTAGAGCTGAATGTAGGTGTAACCCTCTTCTGTATCCTGTTAATGGCACAGAATGAGTAGAGATCAAATATATGCAGGAGCAGTACATCCCTAAGCAATACATCCCTGTTCTGTGCGAGTACCATGCTTCTGTTTTCCAGATGTCACATGTAATAGTCTTCTTCCTTCATGAGAGACTTACCCTGAACAGTGAAAAGGCTCACTAGGACTAGATTTTAGTTCTAGATAATCAAGAATATAGGGCTGTTAAAATAGCTTCCTTTAGGCTGTCAGAATTTTTGTTGGCTGAGGATGCCTTTGTTCTCTTAGATTTTTGTTTGGTTGTAGGACTCAGATGGCTGGGATCAGTAAGCCAGGTTAAATGTAGTGCATCATCTCTGGAACTGAAGCTTCTGACTGTGTGTTAGTAGTGGCTCTGAATAAGGGCTTATTCTCGTCTGCTGCAATATTTGAGTTGCCTGTGTGTGGTGTTAGTGATGGTTATCTTAAAATGTCATCTAGAATTGTGTTGCCAGTATCACTTAGAAAGTGGGAAAAGTGGAAATGTTACAAAACTGAGGCCGGGACCTTTTCACCCAGGTAGAATTGGCCATGTGAAAAACAAAGGAGTAGTGATGTTTGGGAGTAAACTATATGACCAGAAGAAATCAATGTGTAATCGTTTATAGTGTTTGAAGTTTAGATGCCTTTCTGGGAATACAACTTTCTCTGCTTGTTGTTGGACTTTACTTAGAGGATAATTGCTTAAAATTGTAGTCTGTGATTAATCAGGGATAAAACTGAGGAATATAGTGATGGACTTCTTTGGCCTGAGATCAAAAGCTTCTGCAACTTGTTAAAAGATTTATAGGTGTGGAAATGGAAGGAGGATAAAGAGGTTAGAAAGGACATGGAGAACAGGGAGAAACTGGAGAAATGTCTGATATTTGGAAGGTTCTAGAAAAATTTAACCATAATGCTGTCTCCTGTTCCCCCTGGTCACAAAAAGCAGTCTACTGTGAGTTCACTGTTGGTCTGTTAACATATTTATTGAAATACTGATGCATCTGTAGTTTTTAACATTTAATGAGAAAATAGTAAACAACAAGTTTCAAGGAGATCCTTTGCTTGAGGAGTGTGTGCTCATGTACAAATCTAATTTGATTGGTCTAATTTCCAGTCTCAGAAGTACGTAATGAAAGTTTAAACTAATTTCAATCACAGCTCTGTCTTTAAAATAAACTCAGGTGAAGTGGGCATGGGGGATAACATGGTGAGTGTAGGAAAACCACTGTCTGTACTTCTGTCTGCATTCAGGATCTGAAGTGGGATGTGTCTGCAACCTCAAAGTGAGTGCTCCCTGTGTGGCATAGGTGAGCAGGAGTAGGTTGGGGTGTTGCTTGGCATTCTACAAGGCAGTTACAATTCCTTTACCTGTTCTTAGCAGTCTTAGGAATTTGGTACTCATGCATAATTAGGATAGTTTGATTAATTAAAAAAAATTTGGTAGAGGACAAGATACTGTTCCACTGACCTGAATTTTAATAGTGTTCTCTATATTGTTAAGAAACTTAATTTTTAGCTTTGTAAAAACTTTCTTCCTAGTGCTGCTATTGCTATAGAAAAGTTGATCGCTGCTTTGGCAGTTTCAGTTGACAAAAATGCAAATACTAAAATTCCTTGAACTTCCTAGTAAAGTGTGGCCTAAAATGATGGGATTGTTTGGAAGCTGATGAGGCGTATTCCTTTCTGCTCATTTTTTTTTTGCTGTGGGGCAGCATCCTTGTGTTGAAGGATAACTAAATAGGGCACAATTCTAAACTGATGGTAAGCCAACATGTTCTCATGCCTGTGGTATGTGCAAAGTGACTGTAATGTATCAGAGGATGGAAGCAGACAGTGTGGAAACAACAGCTCCCATTCCTCAAGCTGAAGTACTCCCATGGTTCTGATGATAGCTGTAACTCTCAAAACAAAGAGACTCAAACTGAGTTGAATGACACTGCTGATTTACAGGCACTGAAGCAGGGAGGGGAGATGTAGTTTTTCCAGATCTCTGGTGGGAATGAACATTCCTACTCACTGATTTTTTTTCTTTTTTATTTTTTAAAATTTTTTTTTTTTTTTTTTTTTTTTTTTTTTATTCCACAATGCTAAGATATCTAGGAAGAATTTTTCTGAACACACAACAGTACTTCTGTGTTGGATGGAGCATTGCTACTTCTAATCTCTTACAGTTTTAGGTTTAAAAGCAACTGCTGTTTTACTGACCTGAAACTTTAAGTGGGTTGAGTTCCACAGTTGGCTTTGACACGTGCTGCTGGGTATTTATACCTCTGGTTTTCAGTCATACTTTCTTGTACATTCCTGTGAAACCAGATGTGTTACTGTAAAATGCACTTCTGTCCTTTGGAGGCAGATGGGAATGTGGACTTCGATATCTTTTACCATACCTTACCTGTTAGTATTCTTGCAATCTCTCCCTTGTTCTGATATATGATGATTTAAATTGTTCTGGCTTCACTGGGGTGACGTGGTCATTGTGTTTGCTTCCCTCTTCTGAACCCTGCAACAATGGACTGATGATTTTTAGCATCAACTCTGCTGTCATCTCAGTAAAGCTAGAAGGTACTATTGCTTTGTTTTTTTCTTTTATGACACTATGCCCAATTGTGGTGCAGATGTCTATATCCACTTCTATCAGATTTTTCATAAAGCAAAAGTACAGTAAGGTCATTGCATCTATTAAGGATTTTCTTTCATAATGTTGAGAGATTAGGAACCTAGTGCTCAAGTTGACCTAATGTCACTTGAGTAAAAGATATAACAATCAGCAGGAGATTGGTTAACTGATACTTTCTCATGAATACATTTAACCTCTTGATCATTGTGGAATAGCTGCAATTATGTGGTACAATGGAAGATACTCTGTATTTGGTCAGTTAAATTCAGAAATGATGGGTGGCTTTGTAATGCATGGAATAATTTCATAGTAATAATATACCCTTGGCTGATCACAGATTCCTTTTTCTGTCTGTAAGGCTGTCTATTTGAGAGAGGATGAAGGTGGTAAAGAAACAAAGTTGAATTATGAGATTGCCTGCCATAAATGGGGGAGAAAAAATGAAGTTAAGTATGAGAACTAGACTACAGCTGAAGTGGAGTTGGATCAGTCCACTTCAGCTGTAGGCTAGTGTATTCCATTATTCTCATAAAAATTTTTCTTTGCAGTAAAAGCATATCCTGAACAAACTCTCCTAGCACGATGTTGCTTTTCCTGTAACTATGTAACCCGTAACTGTGAATAAATGTTTTTGGTATTCTTGTTACATGTCCTCTGCCTATTGAATATGGGATTGCAACTAGTGATCGTTAGGAGAACATTCCCTTTTAGTCTGGACTTTATTTTGCGGATTTGTAATGGAACTTCCATCCATAAGGAGTCAAGACTTCAGCAAGGTAAACTATCTTCTGAAGTAATTTGAATGTTGAAAGGCTTAACTATTGCTCTCTAATGAAGGAGGGAAGCAGCTGGACCATGTATAGTGGAAAGTATTGAATCTTATAGTGGAGGAAATAGGAGGAATTATGTGTCCTTAAGAGAAAGTCCATTAATATATTATCTCATTGAGAAAATACTGCATTATTGCAAGTGTTGAGATTAAAGGCTTCTAAAAAGGAAAATGCTTCATTGTTAAGAGTGATCTCAAAACAAGAACTTAAAGTTCACCGAAGTTTGGTAATTGTGGTTGGAATGGAGCTTGCCTATTACTGATTTCACTTGAGAATCAAACTTCTAAATGTCTAACAGGGATTATTCAGAATGTAATTGCTATTACTGTTTTGCCATAAGATTTTCTTCTTAAGAATTTGATTCATTTTCCATATACAGAATCTGAAATATTCCACTCAGCTGATCGTTAGAAAAGCCTCAGCTCAGAGGGGTTTTTATTTGTTCTCTGAAAACACAGCTAGATGTGTGGCACTTCAAATTCTAAGATTAAAAATGGCATAGCTCTTGTATGTTTGATTTTAGGCTTTCTTTAGGGAGATACTGAGACAAATAGTTCAGCAACTTTCGAAAAAAGGGAGAGCGTTATTTGTGTATCTTAGTTCTTGTTGAAAGGAGACCTATGAGAGATACAGACTGTACTCAAGATGTGCCTGTCTTTTCAGAAAGAAATTTCTTTTATGCTATTGTGCAATTATGGAAAACTCAGCAAACTGGAGGGCTGACTTCCTTTTTTGAATGGATGATCTAGCTTTGCCCTTTGATGGAGTAAGAAGCATGGTGTTTGATGGAAAAGGCAAAATGGATGAAGCTGGCATGTTTGTTGTGAACTGTGTTCTTGCATTATGTTCTGTCCCTGAAAGAGAAGTTTATTAACTTATTTAAAACTTACTTGAAAAACTGGTTTGCTTCTGCAAGAGTTATTTTTCTTCTAATATTTTCATGACGGATTGATTACCTAAGGGTAATAAATTAGCCCTTGGAGTGAGTGGTGAACCCAGAAGCAAGCTGGTGCGAGTAGGATTTTGTCCAGCAGGTGGCAGGAAGACCCAGCGTGTGCCGACCTCTCCATGGAATGTGGCCATTCCCTCTTGTGTGATTGTCATTGTTGGTAAGGTACACGTGCTTTCGTGGGAAAAAGTACTTTATTTTCAAGAACCTTAAATTGTAATTAACAGAATCAGTAATATTTTCTTTTATTAAGAAAGAGTGGCAATCAACCCTACTTTCTTCAGTGTAATAAATTTTTGCACCTGTCTCCTAACCTGTGGTTTGCCACTTGTGTAGGTTTATCAGCTCCAGAGGAAGAGAATTAGAGTTTTGCTAACTGAGGAATCTTGAATTTTCCTTGCTTGTGATCTGTATTCTTAGTAATATAGAGCGAGAATAATAAACTGCCTCTTAATGCATTGCTGGACCTGATGGTTGGAGTGCATCTTGGACACACAGCAAGCCACCTTGGCTTTTAGCTGAATGTAGTTGTGTAATGTAGTAAAGTGGAACACAAATTCAGTGGCGCTCTGTCAATCCATGCAGTGATTATTGCCCAGAAGTCTTTACTTCTGAAGCACAGAAGAGATGTAAATGGAGCAATGCATTTGGTGGTGTGTGTAATACTGAAGGAGGATAGAGGAAAAAAACTGGTGAGAACTCACGGTTTTATTGTCAGGCTAGCAGTGCCCTCTCAGTGCTGTGGCTGGGGACTCAGGGGAGCCTTGAAAACTCTTGGCTGGCGGAGCATGTCTGTTTTCTTCTGAGAAGTGGTGGTTGTCATGTTGCACCCTGAAAGGGAGCTGTTGGTTTCACATGGAGCATTTATTCCATACTTTTTCTAAGCCCTCAGAAGGGACATTAGGCAAATGTATACAGGAGCATAATTGGCTATATAGATGAAATACTGTAACCTTTCCTCTTTGAATAATAAAATATGTATTGCTCACAGTGTCTGAAATCGTACATGAATTACTGTGCCTTGTTAGTAGCTAATTATGATGTTGTGGATGGAACTTGATTCTGTTAAATTCATTAGTTTCTCAGAATTTCAATGCATGTTAATAATTATTAATAAATTGGCTTTATCAATCTCAATTTCAGACAAGGCAGCTTGAGCTTCTAACACTCTGAAATGTGATAATTGCTTTCCCTATTTCATAAAGTAATGTGCAAGTTCATATTATATCATTGCATAGCTTCTACAGGTAAATAAAGTCATGGAAAATAAATAATGATTTTCATTACTCCATTCAAGTAGTTTGTGATAAAGCTGGCCTATATTCCCTCACTGACTCAATATCTTAAATAGACTTTCCTGTTAATACCAAAACAACAACCTTTCCTGTGGCTGTATGAGAAAATTCTTGCAAAATGTGTTGCAGAGCTACAGTTCTGTTTGCTAGTTCAGGTGTACAGACTAAAAAGGTGCCTGTGGCTTCAGGTGGATTTCAGCATCCCTTATCTTGGTGATGGTGTTAAGTGTTGGTCTGTCAATTTTTGCTGCTAATTTTGATTAAATGTCTCACTTCCAGTACTGTGGCAAATTTCAGTGACAGTTCACAGATAACAGAGCTTTCAGAACTTGAAGGAACAAGAGGCAGATGGCTAGAGGTGTTTCCATAACCCCTTTTTGCTCAGATAACATTAGAACATTGCATTAAAGAAAACTCTTGGGTAGTGTAGAAGTACAGAGTGATACTATAAGGATTTGAGTTACCATCCTCTAGTTGGCTAGATGTTGATCTGTATATAAAATTCTTTAAAAATAATCTTCATTTTGTTTCACTACCATTTTCCATCTCCCAGCATCATACATGGCTTTTCCTTTCATGCTTCTGTGACACTCTGTGATGATGATCTGGTATCCATTAAGATTCTAATGAAATCCCTTTTCCCTACAGTATTCTGCAGTGACAAAATGGATGGTTTGGTGTATATACATATGTGTGGGTTTATGGGTAATGGTTTTATATATTTTTTTTTTGTGTGTGTATGTAATAGAAAAAAATGTACCATGTGTGCATAGAGTGTTTAAAATTCAGTGTAAAATATTGGGAGTAAATTCCTTTAGGAGCTGAAACCATTTTCAGAATACTACAGAACAGGATTATTATCTAGATTATTTCTTAAGGATGTGCAGAGTATGATTGTTTTGGTGTGGAACATAAAGGTGGCTCAATTTCTTCTACGATCATTCATAAAAATAACCTTGAGCTCCTTGTGGAATTGTAATGTTGCCTTCCCTTGACAGTTTATTTAAACTACTACAGAAGCACAGAATAATCTGTCTGGGAAGGGACACGCACAAGGATCATTGAGTCCAGCTCCTGGTCCTGTGCAGGACATCCCAAGAGTTACATCATGTGCTTGAGAGCATTGTCTGAATACTTTTTGGACTGCTGTGACCGCTTCCCAGGGGAGCCTGTTCCAGTGCCCAACCACCCCTTTTTTCTAATATCCCACCTAAACCCTCCCTGACACAGCTTCATGCCTTTTCCTCATGTCCTGTCACTGGTCATGAGACTGAAGAGATTGGTACTTGTCCCTCTGCTTCATCTTGTGAGGACGTTGTAGACTCTCCCCTCAGCCTCCTCCAGGCTGAACAGACCAGGTGACCTCAGCTGCTCTGGGTTCCCCTACAAACCGTTCACCATCTTTGGTGCCCTGCTTTGGACACTCTTTGATGGCTTTATGTCTTACACTGTGGCACCCAGAACTGCCCCCAGCACTCGAGGTGAGGCTGCCCCAGTGCAGAGCAGAGCAGGACAATCCCTTCCCTTGCCCAGCTGGCGATGCTGTCCCTGATGCCCCCAGGACACAGGTGGCCCTCCTGGCTGCCAGGGCACTGCTGGCTCATGTTCAACTTGCCATCAAACAGGATCCCCAGGTCCTTTACTGTGAGGTTGCTCTCTAGTAAAAAATGAATTTTTGCAGGAGTTTGTTACGAAACCATTATAACTACAACATCCAAGGGGACATGCTATGGTATGCTCTAATTGTTCTCTCTTCTCTAATGTGCTTAGAGAAAGGCTGCATAAGAATTAATGCTAAACACTTCCAGGTATCTGTAGTTACAGTTCGTTCACTTACCTTGATTTCTGAAATTATGGCAGTTGAAATATTTTAATTTTTCTAGTAAGTTAGTTGAATAGCTTATCAGTGGACAAAAAGATGATGAAAAGCTCCCTTTTTACCTGTGCTGGGAAAAAGTTCCTGTTGTTTTGGATTTCAAGTTATCAGAATATAAGGCAATAATTTCATTGCTTGTTATCTATTCTAAGCATATGAATTTTCACATTTAGGAAGAAAATAATTATTTTTGAAACTCATTGGTGGTGACTGGACACTGTTGAGTATTTAAGGTATAGCAAGTAGCCCTGACAGAGATAGATTTAGGGGCAGAGTACAAATGAGTTTTTTCATGGTGCATAATTAATATGATTTATCATATGCTACCACCATGTGTAGTATGAGAGTGGCAGCCACACATGGGATATGTGTACGCATAAAATTAAATTTAAATTAAATCTGCATTGTAAAACTAGCTACATATTCATATATAGTTTTGCATGCTTAGGTTTTATCTGGTTGATTGACTGATTTCAGTAATTACAACGATTTCTAAATTTTCTTGGTTTTGTCAATCAATATTATTTTCTAAGTAAAGCTATATGATTAATGCAAAAAAATACCAGTTGAATGAGGATAAAAACTTACTAGTTTTTTGTGATTGTCCTGAAAACTATCTTCTACCACGTTTCTTTGCAGCTTTAAATAAACATGGACTTAGGAGTATGTATCTAAATTAATTCTGAAACATCCTTCACATTTAATCAGGTCAAATGCTTCATTTATAAGGGAAAAAAATTTTTGGCAAAATTTGAGGTTGATTACTGTCGTCCTAAAATAATTTTGGCTTCAATTTTGGCTTCCCTAATGGGGGAGGGGGGAGGAAGAAAGTTTCTTTTTCATATGCTGTACATATTTTATTTTGTGGTGGATGTCCAAGTGAACTGTGCTGTTCTGCTACAAGTGATGTGAAAGAATCTGTGAGGTATTTTGCTGTATTTCGTATATATAATGATAGTTATATTAAAATGTTTCAAAGAGCATAGATTTTTCTTCTGAAACACAAATTCTTCCATACCATGATCTTATGTGCCATGGTTTTGATAGTGAATATAACTGAAATAATAATCTGAAAATAATGAAAGCCTCCAGAAAAAACTATTAGGCTATACACATCTTTAAACACAAAGTTGCACCTTTAGCAGTAACTAAGGAGATTCTTAAATTGTGAGGAAATTCAGTGGATACTTTCATTCTTATGTGAAAACCTCTGCCTTTCAGTTCCTTCCAATAAACCTTTATAAAATGCAGCGCAAGCCTTGGAAAAAAACACTTCTAGAACTGATAGTGAATGCACTTCTCAATGAAAGATAAGTTTCATACTTTTCTATTTGGGATTTATCTCATCTTCCACTGGAAGGCAGTCTTCTCTTTGTTTCATTCTTCTGCCTTCCAATACTATTTTGGTAGCTGTGCCAATGATCTTCAGCATATTGCAAAACTTGTTCTATTTGCATTCCGTCGTTGGATAGTTTCTTCTTGCATGTACGTCTGTGCTTTGTCTGCCTATAATCTGTTCTGTGAGTGAAATTACAGCTTCTGTGATACTTGAGGTGTTTTGTTAGGCTGTGGGCTGTTTGCATCTGTGCCTCTCAGTGACACATTACTTGATGGTACGACTTCCTTGTGCTATTGTTCCAGTAATGATCTCTGAGCTAGATGGCATGGGGTACTTTCATATAAAATATATAAAACATATATGTATATATATAGTGAAATATAGTTAGGTAGGCTGAAATGATGGTTGGACCAAAGCTAACTTAACTACACCTCTGTATTACTTACTTTTAAAGGAACTGATAAATGGAGCATTGGGAGACTTTGTATTTCAGTGATTAAAATAAAACTTGTGCAATATGTATATAGATTGGGTGTAAAAATGCAAACAACCTTGCAGCTGAAACCTGCAGTTCATCGTGAGAGACAAATGGTAAGATTTTGCCTCTCACCCTTGAAACTTGACAGTGTTTGGTTAATTAATTTTTGCAGCCCTTACTGGAAGTGTGTGACAGCATTTAGATTGTTATTCATTTCCGTGTCATTTTTGGAAACAGAAACACAGAAGAGATATTATGTGAGGGCACATGAATGTGAATGATTGGAATAACGTTTTAAAGTGTTACAAGAACAAAGAAGGTGACATTTTGAAATCGAAAAGGGAAAACAGGAATATTGGGTGGAACCCATAGGAGATAATGTAATATTTTTCCCGTATGTTTCAAGCAGGTGAGTGGATCTAGTCACTTTCAGTTTCTTTCTGTAAAACAAAGTTTTCACTAGAGTTAGCATGCTGCTTGAAGAGATATTGTTCTTGAAAAGTGGATTCAGGAGAGATGAGCAGCGTTTGTTACAGAGGAAGTCAGGATGGTTGCAAACCCCCTTCTGGCCTACAAATTTGTAAATCTATCAGTGTGTTTGATTTTCGTTGTCTCCCTCTTGTGGAACTGGAGTTTTGGTCAGTACGAGCATCTCCTTTCTTGACTGAAATACAGCTCTAATCCTGTAACTGAAGTCTGTGATGGCTAAGTTTTAAGCCTTTGACCAAATGTGATGCATTTGGAGCTGGAGACACAGAGAGACAGGGAAGGGGAAACGTGTTCAGTTAATGTCATTGTTGAACTTACATAAAAATTGACTGTTTTTTTAGGACAATAACAGTTGGAAGGATCTTAGAAATGTGGCTTAATGGGAGTGCTGAAATTATATTTTTAATTGTAACAAGTGTAAAACAATAACATTTAATGCATTTCAGTTATATGAAGAAGAGTTGAGGGCTGAGGGCAGAGAATACAGCAGCCTTTTCTTTCTCTGTTCTTCAGATAAGCTGTTACTGCTCAGCGTTATCCTTTCAGCAATCCTTCATTTTTTTTGTTCTAAATGCCTTTGCTCCTGGCAGGTTTTACTACTATGGAATGTACATGGGCTACTTCTCAAAATGATGCAATCTGACAGGAAATCAATATCTCTTTTTCATACTAGATTTAAGGGTGTGATTGTCATAGTCCTCATCTTAGACTGTTAATGGGTGAATAGCTAATAGTATGGTGACAGCTTTTGGGGGAGGAAAAAAAATCAATTACTTGTTTAACCAGCAGCCTGGCAGATTATGAAAACTCCACTACCGTTTTGCTCCTTGAAATCTGTGCTTTCAGACGTAACCTTTAAGGATCTGGCACCTAGTTTTTGACGGAGAGTTTTCCTTGCACCAGTCGGGTCAGCTGAGCTGATGAGAGGCCTTCGGGCGACAAGCCCAAGGTCACAGCCGGACCTGCTGGCCGGGGTGCCTGCGCCCCTGAGACAATCTGTCCTCTCTCCGCGGGTTCTCAGCAGCCTCACATGGGAATCCAGTGGGGCGCGGCTTCTTACGCGGTGGCGTTACAGCAGTACCGCAGTTCCATTCTGCAAGTACCCGCAAACTCGTTCTCGGTGGCTCTGGAGCCGCGGGTTGCCCGGGGCGGGAGCGGCCGCCGGACTGCGCGCCGAAGTTGCCGGGGCGCGCACCTCGCGCGGTCACGTGCGCTGGCGGCGCCAATGGGAGCGGGCGTGATGTCAGCGCTCGGCAGCTGCGGGGATGCGGAGCGGGGTCCGGGCGGTCCGGCATGGGCAGGCGGCGCCGCGCGGCGTGAGGGCGGCCGAGACGCGGCATGGACGAGCCGGGCATCCTGCGGAGGCGCGGGCTGCAGGTAGGGGCGGGGCGCGGCGCCGCGCCCGCGGGGCGGTGCGCGCTCCCCGCAGTTGGGAAGTTGCCCTCCTCACCTGCGGCGGGGCGCGGTGCGGGCGGGCACGGGCACGGCCGCGGACGGACACCTGTGCGCGGGCGGGGCGCGGTGGCGGCGGCCGGGCTGCCCGGGGCGGGCGGCGGGTTCGTCCGCGGAGCCGGCGGTGCAGCCCGTGCCGGGCGCTTTCCGCGGAGCCGGCGGGGCGGGAGCGGGAGCGGCGGCGGCAGCGCGGTTCTACCCGCGGCCGCGCTCCGCGCCGGGCAGCGCACGGGCATTACCGGGGGGTGAAAGTTTGGCCGGCGCTCCGGGCGGCTGCGGCGCACTTTGTTGAACGGCGGAGCGGGCGCGTCTTCCTTTGCTGGGCGGCTTTGGGCTGACTTTTCCGCTGGCGTCCCTGAACTCTAGAAAACGCCGTATCCCAAATGGAGTGAGGGTTATGACACAGTGTTAGTACCGTACGTTGTTTGAACCCAAGACTCTAACCGTATACTGTCTTAGGATAATGCACAAGCTGCTCAAATAATTAAACATGCGCATGTTTGTATACATATGTCTATGGGCGGAAAGTGCATTAATAAAGAATATGTGACTACAGCCGAATAGAGGGTGTAGTTACTTTTAAAATATTTCACCAAAATGGAGCACCACCTCAAACTACATCATTACGGCCCATTGTTCAGAAAGCCCCTTTGCTCAAGTAGCTCTCAGCGATGAATGTACTTCCTTTCTTTTGTTTTCCTCCACATCTGCAATTTCAATGGGAGGAGGGTGAAAAGGAAAGTCTCCATACATTTGGGATCGTTATTCTTAAGTAATACAAAGCCCCGTAAAGCGTTTAACGTGTACTGAACTTGCACAGTTCTGAACTTTTTGGGAAGACCCCCTTTCTGGTCAGTGCTTTCAACTTGGTGCTGATCCAGTCTGACTTTTTCTGTTAGATAGATGTACACCAGTAGAATCTGTAGCACGTGTTGTTATGTAGCATACGGAAGTCCTGAAATTCTCTTGGGCCTCTTAAATAATCCATTAGCTTTTATTTAGCTTTTTGTATGATAGTGCTTGCCTGTGAAAAGTTAATAACTTTCATAAAAAGATATTGATACTTTAGACAGTCCATATATCCTGAATATTTTCTATCAGTTGATTGCCAAGTAGGAAGGAGAATCTCTGCTGCAGGTTGAGGCTGGGGATGACAACTTCTAAAGGATATAAAAGTATCAAGAGGTACATCTTCATAGCGAACTGGATTTCCTTCCCTTAAACCTGCTCTAATCCATTTAGTAGTGTAAACCGGATTTCTGCCTTTTGACAAGAATTGAACAGCAGTCTGGTCTGATTAAGTTATAACTTAATCCTCTGTGTGAAAGAAATGTGTTGAGTTCTGCAGATGTTATTTTTATTTTATTTTCTGTAACTGTAACAAAACAATTTTGAGTGAATACAAAAAATATTTCACAGAACTGCTTATAGTCACCTAAGAGTATTGAAAGTTATGTAGTGAATAATCCAAGTACCAGAGGGGCCTATTCACACTTGCAGTGCATGCAGTTTTTGGAGATGTGTACTTCATGACTGTCCTTAGGATCAGGCCACAGAATAGAGAAAATCAGCCAGTGGTCAGAAGTGTTCAAGTTGATATACTGTCATTTAGAAAAGATGGGAGGGGTAGGAGTGCTGTTTACACTCAAGTTGTATTCATTAGACCTTCAAAGTGAACCTGTCTTCATACTGTCCTTTTGCTCCCCTTACATTCTTCTGTTGCTTTGTTTCTCTCTTCATCTGTTGTCCATGCAGCTTAGCCTGGAGACTGGTATGATGAACCTGTGAGGTGGAAAGCAGGTTATATGACAAGGGGTGAAGCTTCTGTTTAAGTTCTGTTAATAAGTATTAAGTGTCTGAGTTGTTTACTTGGCTGACCTTTTGATTTTACAGTACATTCCAAAATAGTGACTTGGTTATTTCATAGTAATAGTACATATATTACCCCCCCAAAAAATTTACTTTTTACCATTTTACCATACCCCCCTCCATATAACTCTACTTTCTTTATTTTCTGTGGGAGTAATCCATGTATTTCGCCCCTTCTTTTTCATATGTTATTGATACTCTCTTGTAAAGACTATTGAGTATATTCTGAAAGGGATAAACAAAAAACTGCAAAAAATCAAAAAACTAAAACACCTTGAAAAACCTCCCCATCCAAAACAACCTAAGCAAAACCCACCGCAACAGAACACCCCCCTCCCCCTCCAAATAGCAAAACAACAACCCCAAAAAAAAAACAATGGGGGAAAAGGAAATTTTCTGAGTTACAACTGTTCTGAAATACCTGTGGTCTTCACTATAAGGTCAAGTAACTTCATATGACTTTGTCAGTTGTCTTGGTTAGAAGTTGAAATGCTAAAAGCAGGTAAATCTGCTTAAAAGCTGTGCTTTCTTAGGTGAAGGTGCATTTAAATTAAACTGAAGATACAATGATAAATAGCGTATGAGCAAATTAAAAGCCAAGTTGGTTTAACTGCTGGTTTTCTTTTTTCTTTGTACACAGTTTGCTTCAAAGCTTGATTTACAGGACACACAAACCATTTCCTTTTAGACGGGAACCTGATGTAGTTGTGCTTAATGCCTTGTACCATCGTGCTGTGTTTAAAAAAAGACAGGAAGCAGCTTGAATTGAATCTCAAAATATAAGCCTTAAGTAAATATGTAGACTTGGATAAATCTTGTTTCAGCTTGATGTGTAGAAGATTTTTCTGTTTCTCAGGCTTCTGAGAGAAACTGAACCTTCAATTTGTTGCAGCCTGTAACATATGTACTTAATCTTGCTACAACCTGTTTCTTGTGTCCTGTTACTTTGCTGTTTGTATTCATAGAGGAACAAAAGCATCTGAATCTGTAGTGTATGCTCATTTTTGGGGAGCAGGTTCTGAAGCTTTAATTGCAACAAACACATTTGAGGAGGAACATCAGGATAAAATCGATCCTTTTCAACGTCAACTTCAATGCTTTTAAAGTGCAATTTAGTATAGATTGAAATAACAATTTCTTGAAAATAAATTTGAAACAAGTGAAAACAGCTAGTTACTTACTGCACATTATTAATTACGTTCATTATTATAATAACAAATAAATATATAATAAAAATAATAAATACATTAATTACTTTAATTGCAGTCTGCTGACAGTCTGTGTTTGCAGTTGTTTGACTAATTAGAGTGCTTCATATTGCCTTAAACCAACGACTCCACAGCCACACGATGGTGGGTAATGGTAGTACGTATTTCCCTGAAGCTGTAAGGATATGGGAATGTGGGAGAAACCTCACTGCCAGAAGCAGCCTTACTCTGGAAGCAGCTTCAGTCATGCTTCCAGTGCTGATTAAGCTTTCACTTTGTCAGACAGATGCTTTGGGCCTTCACTTTCCTATTGCTAATTTCAATTTGCCTCTAAGTGGCTTGCAAACAGTGTCTTGTAAATCTTCGGGTAATTACATGAGCTTTTTTAATTAGACTTGCAGAGAAATTGACCAACAGCAGAGAAACCAGCTATACATGAAACCTCTCAAATGCCAAAGAAAATGCTGTGTTTGTTTCTTTTCTTGTCGCTAGGTATATGCACGTTTGTTTTTTTTCAATGCTGGAAAATTTTCATAGGGAATCTAATTCTTCTTTAAATTCAGGGTGACTGCACTGCATTGTTTGCAGCGATACGATTATAGCCAACATGGAAAATTCCACTTGAAAATCTAATACATGCATTGATTTGAGGGGAGAACGGGTGTGAGGTAGAAACAATCTAATCACAAAATTCAGACTTACTGCTGTAGAAATGGAAGTAGGCAGTGTAAATAAAATATGGTGTAAATGGAGAGTTGCTAATTTTAGGAAATACTTTATATTTAGGAAATCAGTTTATACCAATTCCATATGTTTCTAGAAAAGATGGCAAGGAGAATAGTCATCATGTAGCCTTGACTACTCCTTTCTTCTATCATCAGTACAGGAAAACAGTTCTTTTTGTGGATAGATGTTTTGAAATTTGGTACATAAATTGTCCCGACCTTTGGAAAAAGTCATACCTTACAGATTTTTCTAAGTCCTTGCTTATTGGCTTAACTCAAAATGCATTTTCTGAGAAATCAGAAAGAAAAGAAAGAACTTAATGGAAAAAATGGCCTTATTTGCAGCTCCTAAGCATGTGAGATTTCTTTGGAATAGAAGGTTTAATGAAAAGAATTCTTTCTGAAATACTGAAAATTGATGTGTGAAGTAAAAGTATCACCTTGGACACCATACTCTGTAGGAGAGGAAAGGAAAGAGGTACTCGGTAAACATCTCTTTTCTAAATGCAGGTTGTGTTTGGGAATGTATTTGTTGGGTGATCTGCTGAGGGAAAAAAAGATAAAAATTGGAGAACATTAGTTGGAATTTGGCATGGTGTCTCTTGCAAAGTGAAGAAAGAAGGGTGGAAAAGTCAGTCTTACAGATAAAGTTCTGGAAAGGTTCTTAATTTTCACTGGTTTGAATGCTGTGTATGTCAGTGTTCTTCTGTAGGCAAGAGAGACCCTGTCCATTTTTTCTTCTGGTGTTTCTGTATTGGTGGAAATAGTTTTGCAGTATCAAAGAGGAGTTGTGTAACTGTGAATCAGGTCTGATGTATCTCTCTGCCTCTCAGTGAATGTGTGGAAGAAAAGGTTTGTGGAGGGCATGAAATCGGAGAAGAACCAAAAAAAAAAAATTATTGTTTGCAGTTTCCCTTGGATTCAGATTAATCACTTAAGAAGCAGACAGATATAACATTTCCTGTGTTGTATGGGAATAGCTGTGTGTCTACACACTGCATTCATCCCCTGCTTAGTAGTTGTGCCCAGGCCTGCCTGAAAGGGGCCACGCTTGCAAACTAAACTTCTCTACATTTACTAAAACCTCAAAAAATTTGAAGTAATTGAGCTACTCAGAACTACTTAAATTGTGACACTTGCTCTTTCATTTTATGAGTTTATTGCATGAGCAACATACATAGATGTAAAATGTAAAAAAAAAAACCACAAAAACCTCTAAATTTTATATAACCTTGGTAATTTTGTTTTGATAGAGCCATATTTATTTTTGTGTTGTTTTATACTCTGTCATGGAAAACAGGACATCTTAGGTACTAATAGGTGTGCAACTTAGAATAGAGGTTTTCTTGGCTTAAACAGTGATAGGCAGTGATAGCTGCCTTTAGAAAGCAAAGGACCAGCCTTCTGAGAGAAGACACACTGAGATAAAGAACGTTTTTTTCCTCTCCTTCTTAGCTGTCACTTGTGCAGGCTTAATAGAGTGTACAATCTCTTGATCAGTTAATTGACCTCTATTTTCCAGACGTTCATGCATTGTTACATGTTTGTCAGGTCCTGTAAAACACTTTCTGTCAGAATATTTTGCTATTATTTGAGCTGTGAAAGCTTTTCTGAAAGGGTTAATAATTATTTTTTTTCCCTGTGTCTTTGCTTTTCTGTATATTGTGGACACTTTATTTCAGAGTCCAGTATCAAAAAAGGAGAAAAAGAGAGCCCCGTGCTGCATTCAGAGCTAAAATATTTGGTGTGGGGCCAAACTTAATGCCTGTAGCCCATATTGCACTTATTACTAATGCCTTCTGATAATTGCGGCAATATTTTTTGATAATATCTGCAATATGTCACAAAGCTGACTGACTGTTTTATATTAGGTTTGGAAGGCAAAACACGAAACATAAACTTAACATTTCTTTGTGTCAAATCCTTTGGTGAGCTCAGTGGTAGAATCTGTAATGATTTGAACTGATCTCAGTTGTGTTCTAAGGGTCATGAAATGAAGCGGCTTTGGCATCCTCTGTGTACTCGTTAGCTCCTGTTTCTGAGTCACTTGGCTTACCTCCAAAATCTACTTGTGTGGAGTTTTTCTTATTTATTTTTTTCTTTGCCTGTTTTGTTGGTAACAGCAGGAATAATAGTGGCATGAAGGACAGTAGCTTATTGAAAAAGGATTTTTTTTAAGTCCCATGAAATGTCCTTGATTTGACTTACTTTGTTGCAACTAATGAAACTAATAATTGTCTGTATTTTCTTTTCAAATTTTTTGCAAGATGCTTCCTTGAATTTGATGCAGTTTTGATTGTGATGCTGCCTCATGTGTCATATTTCACATAATGATTTTAGGTTTTCACCAACTGATGCACTATATTTGCTTTAGAACTCAAAAGTTTTAGATTTGTTAATTTAGCCATTTTTTCAAAACTGCCCACAGGCTTTGAGATGCTATTAATTCCTTCTATTAGATTGAAGCAATACTTGCTTCAAATTGCTTGTAACAGTACGAGTTATTAATTTTAACTTTAAAATTACATAAAAAGCCATAAATTATTGCTGTGATAAGCCAAATACTCAATACTGCAATTTCATAATTGTTTTTGATCTTGTTTTCCTGGCTTTACTTTTCCCCCTGTACATGTAGCACTGACTTCTGCAACCCTAACCATATTCTCTGTAGGATCCTTGCTTCATACAGTGTAAATCAGAACAGCATTGTTTTCTGTCAGCAACTTAGGCTTTCTCTAATATTATTCAATTACTTTGTCTCAGTTTCTAACTTGGGTTCCTCTTGGGTTCCCTGTGCCTCTTCTTTCAAGTCCCCCTTGATTTTAGTGCTTCTCAGTGGCATACAGCAGCTGGGATTAGAGACAAAAAGGATACTTGCACTTGGTGTCTGTGCCCTTGAGAAAAAGCAAGCACTTCAGAGACTTTAGCAACTAAACTCCAGGTTTTTAGAGTGCATGTTTTGTTTGGAGTACTTTGTCCTGTCTGAAATTCCTTTGTTTTGTGTACATATGCTTGGCTTAGTTGGCTTAACATAAGGATGTTAAGTAACAATTCTATGACATCTGGTTATCCTCCGCAACCAAGACACTATTTCAAAGCAATGGAACATGTGCATTGAAGAATATTGTAAAATGGGTGATTTTTTTAAACGCTACGATCAGAAATAGGAGATCTGGTTTAGCCGCACTATATCAAAAATTCAGTCCTTGTCTAGGTGCTGTAAAAGATAATGATCAAGTGATCAAATTTGAAGAAAATGTTTTAATAATCAAGTGTACAGTCTAATTAAACTACTAGATGGCCTATAGTTAGAAGATGGGCTTGTGCTAACTGGGAGGTCCTGTTATGACATGTTTTTCTGAATTTCACTTTCAGCTGTCTGGAACCTGGAAATAGTTCAGAATATCCACCCTGTGGAGATAATGTCATATCTTCGGATAGTATTTTAGCCCTAGAAGCTACAACTTGAAGTGTGCATGTTTCTGTATGTGTTTTGTGTATTTGAATATTGTTGGTATTCTCTGCGGATAAATGATGTCATATCAAATACAGAAACATATCTGAAGATGTTTTTCAGCTAATGTAGATTCCTCTCCTGTCCCACAGTGTAACTTTCTCTTTCCATGTGGAAAGTAAGGAAGACATGCTAAGAAGTGTACGGAGTGTGTGCTTACTTTAACCTCTATTTTGAATTCTTTTGATGAGAAAACACATTTTTTTATTTATTTTACACTTTACTTTAAATTATGCCACTAGAATAATACCATTTCAGTTGCTCTAAAAAAGCCTAGTGGTACACAAGTTGTGCAGATACCTTAGGGGAATTTAGCAGTCAGAATTCTTGTGCAGAAGAACCTGGCAGTATTCCCCAAACGCTTATGTTTTCTGAATACAACACTCATAAGCAGAGCTGGAAAATTTAGGTTATGAGTGGAAAATTGATTTTAGGACTTCAGTACCCCTTGGGAACACAGCTTTTTAGTTTTAAATTACTTCAGTTTTTTTGAGATTTTAGTAAATGTCAAGAAGTGCAATAAAGGAATGAATAATATAAATGAAAAATTAGAGCAAATGTTTATGATGAGGGTAAGAGTTACATTTCATATTACTCTGATTCTGTTTTCATGTCCTGTTCTCTGTCAGTTCTTCAACACAGAGTAGTGTGTTCATGTTTTAACATTAAAGATTATCACAGTTTATTTGGTGTAAGCAAAGTAGTGGTCAGGTATGGTGTATTATTAGGTTGCCACTCATAAATAGAGGACTTTAACATTCAAGCATTAATAGCATTTTCATATTTGTCACTTCTGCAATGAGTATTTTCTCCTGTCTGGAAGCAATAGTTCAAAATTGTTTTTAGGACAGGGTCAAAATCTATAAATGCTTTGAGTTGCTTGGCAGCAGAAAAGTTCTGAGGCAGAGCATGTCACATTTATGGCTTGAGTAGGGGCTGTTACTGCATTTACAAGCTTTGCTTTGTGGTTGTGATAAGAGATTTAATCCTTAATAAACGTGTTTGTATGAGGTAGCTGCAAAGACCTCATTGTATTTGACCCTGATCTTCTGAAGAGACCAGTGCGTGGTAAACAGGAGTAGCATCTTGACTGACTGTTACATTGCTTCAATTTAATTTTTCAAATAGTAGTTGTCTTTCTTGTCCATGCTCTTAGAACCCTGTATAGCTTCACGCCTCATATATCAGCACAGATTTTTTTCATGAGTCTTTGGAATTTGCTTTATGTTGAATGCAATTTGCCTTACCAATAATGCCATCTTTTTCTCCCTTTTGTCTTCTGGCATTCTTTCTTACATTCTCCTTATGATCACAGCAAAATGCTAGTCTTATCTGACTGAGATTGCAGCTCAGGACTTGCATATTTTTTAGCATTTGTGACAGGACTTTGGAACTGATTTTGTTGTCTCATTTTTTTATGGTTTTCAGGGGTTTTAGAATAGAACAGTGGGAGAATAACCACCTTTTTTGTGCATGCATTTTGTTTTCTCCGTTTCTGTTTCTGTGCATTTATTTGTGTATGCTTAGGGCTGATGTCTTTTAATGGTTTCTGTAGCATCTTATGCCCCTTCCTATATTTTAACAGTGAGAATGGAACCTTCCAGTTAGTTTTCTAGCACTGCTGCAAAACATAGCTGTGTATGCTTTTTGATTACCTGTTTCACCCTAAAGACACCTTCAATTATTTCAATATAATTTCTTTCTGATGTGAAGTCTATCTGACAAATCAATACTAACCTCTTCTGATGCTGAATCCAGTAATGTTGGTCTGGCTTATAGGTCTGTGAAGTGTGTTTTCCTGTCTTCAGGCTCTCAGGAGATACATGGAGAAGATTCAGTCACTTTCAAATGGATGAGTTTCTGCAAAGCAGCTATTCTAGAAAAACGATCTTATTTAAAGCACCCATTTTTCACGTGTGTTCCCTCTAGTACCACTGAGGAAATGCAGTAATCAATGAGGATCCTGTCAGAAGTTAGTTTCTGCCCTTTTCTCCTTCAAAGTGGCCCAGTGTTCTTTGTTCAGATGCTGTAATGATTGTTTGCATAGAACTGGATATGGTCGGGGAGAAGAGGGTAGTGCCATGACTAGGAGTGCCAATGAGAGAGTGTCTGGCACACTGATGTCTTAGACTGCCAAGCAATTTCAGCAAACACACTAGTTACACATTTTTGTTACTCAAAATGTGCTGCAAGAATAGGATATAGGAAGTTACCTGAGATGAATTTTTCCTCTGCCAGTACTTCCTGTTACTAACGCTTTAGTTGATGCAAGATGCAGTCCTGGCCTTTGGTTTGTGTTGTGCTTGGGAGATAGCTTTCAAGGGTTTGTTTTCTTGCTGTTCAAAACTGAAGCTACACATGTGTGTTGTTTTTTATTGACGTGATATCTTGCCTTGGCTGTAAGGATTGTCAGATTTACCCTAATGTGACATTGTTTGTCAAATAACTGACAACTTATGGCTTTTTTAAAATTCCATAACTGTATAGAAATCTTTCTTACTTAACTGTCCTTTTTGTCTGCTGTGAGATGCCTCTGAAGCAGAAAGAGCTTTCTGATCAGCCTGTGGAGCTTGGCTCAGAGCCCAGTTAAGTATTACACCAAAATTCAAAGTTTGGGGTAGTGGGCATCAGCAAGAAATTAACATCTTACTAGTTAAAAACCAAGCCAAACCAACGCACCCCTCCCCCCGGTAAATCCCAAAACATTTCAGACTTGCTTGAATCTAAAGCTGAGAGGGAGGGACTGTGTGTTTCAATTCATAACGTGGTCCTGCCCCCACAGTTGGTGCACTGAATTGTCCACTGTCTGTTGTTCTGTTTACAAAAATGAGTAATTTGAATTCAGTGTACTTTGAAGTCATGGAGACTACGATGCACGAATGTACTGTGTTGTTTGTTACCTCTTGCAGCAGCACAAGGGCTTGCATACATTTTTGGGTTATGCTGTATTGTCAGAAGGGTAAGTTCCAAGCTTCTGAATGTCTGCTGGAGTTGTCTGTCTCTGCCTGAACTGATTCTCATAGTTTGTCACCAATCTGTTGCATTATTTGCATGTCCCCTTAAGTAATTAATCTTTTCCACACTGTATACCCTTTAAGTGTTGGTGAATTTTTGGCATCATGTCATGTAAGCAGAGTATGTTTTGCTGTCTAGTTTTGTGAATTTTTGTGGGAAGAGAATGTGTGCAACCTCCCTCCCTCTCTGCACATCCCTGCTACCTCTGTCTCTTACAAAGTATCAAATTTTTTTAATCAGTTGAATTAATCTTTATGAGCAAAGGCCCCCAGTGCTTCTCAAGACTACTCTTTTCCCCTTTCCTGTAATTACGGAAAGCTGATTAACCAATCTTCACTCATAACACTGAAAATTTGAAGCTAGACCTTTTGAGTCTCCATAGATCTTTTGTTTTTCCTTTTCCTAGTGTCATTTTATTGCTGAAACAGGAATAGCATTTCATTATCTCTTTGGTAAGTTGAAACACAGAGAAATTTATTTGTACAAGACTGCAAGGCTACTGGTGACCTTACAACAGATAAGACATAACCTTATAACAGGATGTAATAGAATAAAATAGAGATGTCAAAATTTTATCTACTAATGCAATTCAAGGACTAAGTATGAAATGATTGTTATATCTGGATGGACCCTGTCAAATCACCAGTAGCTTTCACCAAGCAGATATCTGATAGAGCTGGCCTTGGTGTTCACAAGGCTGTTCAGCAGGTAACCAGTGACAGGAAGCTGTGCATAGGAAGAAATGCTAATGCTGATGTAGCATGCTGACTCTGTGAATGGTGTCATGTAATTAATAAAAACATAACTGGGTAATATGGTGAATTAATGTTGCAGTAATGCTGTTGAAGGTTTTAGTAATGTGAAATGACTTGGTTTTGTAGCCATCCCACAATATTTACTGCTACCTTTGCTGCATCCTAAAACTCTTGAGCTATCGGAAGTTGAATGGCATTCTTTGTTGGTGGTATCTTGGCCTCTTTGAGGCAAGAAAAAAAGAGAAAAATCAGACCAAACACATCACATTCTAACACATCATTTTTGTTTCTAATTCTTATTTGTTTTGTCCTTTCTTGTGTTTTTGCTATACTCTCACAGCTGTATTTACATAGTCCTCCTAAATAGATGAATGATAGCAGAGTAACATTTTAACTTTGTTTTACATTGCAGTAAAGAAAAAGAAAAAAGGAATCTTCAGAGCATTTAAAAATATACAGTGTAGTGGTTTGGTAATTGAATAGAACAGCTGCATCGAGTGTGAGACTCTACAGAGGAGGAGGTGGATTGCCATGTAAAGAAGACTAACAAAAGGTTTAGATACAGTCTTAGCTATGACAGCAGGCCTTGGCCATAAACTTTGCTGTAGCTTTTGCTAAACTCAAATGCCAGGATGCTCAGGCTGAACTACAGGACACTTAAGGTTATGGCAGGGACTTGAGTCTTGGGCGCAGATATATCTTGAGATAGCCACAGGCTAGTCTTGGGGGAGGAAGCATGTTTAGAAAGATCATGGTTTGAGGTTGTGTGAGGAGGTGTGTGTCCTTCAGTATGACACTTATTAATGTAAAAACATTGAAGTAGCCTTGCCAGCATAAGGATTTGCCCAGCTTGATGTGGATGGAGTTGTTGCTGTGAATTATTTTTACTTCAGTGCTGAATACTTGGGAATCTGTCAGGGACCAGCTGTGGTGTTTGTTGGTAAATTCAACTCCTATGTGTGGCATTTTTGCCACTTGTTTCAGATCTTGGTCTGGCAGCTCATAAAAATGGAGAGGAAAAAAAGAGGTCTGTGGCCACTTCAGTCTGGAGTATAAATCTCTTCAGATAAGACCACATGCTTGTGTCACTTGCTATTCTTGCTTGCCTCTTGATACTGCCGTTTTCATGAGAACAGCCATACAGTGCATGGTAGCTGCTCTTTATGGAAACTACTTTTGGTATCAGTATTAAAGCCTGCAGCCAAAACTGTATTTTCTCCTCACTGTTGCTTTCTGGCTTCTGTGACTTCAGGAATAAGCTACATAATATGTGCAATACTTGTTGCCCCAGTCTGTGTTGCTTTTTTTTGGAGGGGTGTGTGTTTTTTGGTTTATGTGGGGCTTTTTTGTTTGTTTTTTCTTTCCTCTTGTGTTTCCCACAAGATTATTTCTTGGATTACTCACCTGTTAAATGAAATAAATCTCTGTCTCCTTGTGCTCCCATGCCGATTTTCTGCATGCCACCTAACTAAAACACCTTACCACAGAATTATTTAGGATGGTTTAGTTTTTCCTTTAGCTGTCTTTGTTGACGTGAATCATGTTGGCCTTTGCAAGGAGCTAGTTTTTTGACTGTAGTTTTATTATGTCAATTTAAAATTGCAACTGTCTGGTTCCTCTCTAAAGGACATTCACCCTTCAAGGGTATCATGGATTCACTGTATGTGCTTTACTGGTAGTAACTGCAGCCACTCTGAATGCATAGTCTTTTCAGTGTGTAGGGTTTTTTTTTGTTTTGGTTTGGTTTTTTTTTGGTTTTTCTTCTTTTCAAGTGAAAGATTGCTGTGCCTCTGTGACACTGACCCTGGTTTGTCTGCCCTTATTAGACAGCCCTGTATGGAACAGCACCCACAGCTGACATTGGCAGAAGGTTTCTGTTTTTATCAGCTGAAATGCAATACTAAGGAACATGACATTATGATGCAAAACCTGTATGCATACAGTCTAATGTCTCTAATGGCTTCAAATGCTTTATATTGAACTTTTCCATAGTGAAAGAACTAGCTTCTTTGCAGCTTTTTTTAAGCTCTTGTTGATCTCAGTTGAACCCTCACATATCCTGATGATAAACTTTCATCCCTACATGGATTAGTATTACATCAAGTCTACCCTGATTGTTTTGGGCTAAAAAGTGAACTGTTAATGTATTCTGAGTATTGTACTGGCTGGTGTCATTGAAGGCACAGCCCACAAAAGCATTTAATAGCCTGAACTCTGATTTTCCTTTTCATGGGAGTAATCACATCAATTTAGGTATACATATTTGCTTCTGAAATGGTATTGGTGCTGTACTGGGTTTTTTCCATGTGTTAACTGTGTTTGTCCCAGCTCTCAACTGCTTCTGAAAAGCATTCTGAAGGAGAGTCAGAAACGAAAAAAAAAAAATTCCAATAAGAGAAGAAGAATTCCAAGTTTCTCAGTTAAATAGAGGATCCCATGTTAGATTGGTTGGTAACCTTAATATGGGAGAAGGTAGGGCCTCTGAAGATCAGCACTTTTACTAGCTAATGTCCAGATTATGCTGACCCTACCATTGTTTCCAAACTGTGATGGGAAAAAAACCCTTTTCAAGCATGTGTTGTTAATTATATTACATTTTATGTTAGATTATAATGGGAAGGGCATTGAGAAATTTTAAAAGAAATTATTAAAAAAAGAAGTGTTAAGGTCATCCAGCCCTAGTACTTACTGCTAATTTTAGTCCATTACACCAGTAATTTAATGTAATGTTACCAAAAGACGACATGACCATCAGCAGAACAGTCTTCTGCAATTGTAACTAAGTGTTTAGGCACGTGTTGCATAACTACTATTTCTGTAATGCTGGTTTATTAATTAGAGCTAGTTTGCACCACTACTGTTTTGGATTTGGTGAATTACGATGCAGTCCTCCCAAAGTGGCTGTAATCTTTGATTATTTCTACCAGCTTTGAGTTACAGAGCTGGTTCTGTATGTGTGGTGTCATGCCAGAAGTAGAAGCCTTTCTGTTAAGGAGGTGTAAAACTACTTTTATAAAAACACTTTCTGAAAAACAAGTCTTGAGATCTTGAAAAATATTTGCAAGAGTTGAGTAGCATTGTATTTTCATTTAAATATAAATGAATACGTGAATATCTTTTCAGAAATAGGAACAGGTCTGTCTTATTTTTTAAAATATTGTGACTTCTTTTTCAGAGATGACTCTTAGGAGAATTGTGTATTGGTTCTGAAAGAAAAAAGAGAAAAAAAAGTAAGAAAGGGAAAGAGTCTTACCAATTTTCATCCTCTGACTTCTGTGATTTCGAGCAGGCTCTTCACCCATATCTTCTCCCCTTCAGACGCATGCCTGAAATAGCAGACTGTAGAGTTGATACTACAGCAGTGAGGGGCTTTCCAAGTTGGAAAGTTTGTGGAAAGATTGAGACAGACTATTTAAAGTATCTTGGGGAAGAAACTACATGTAGGTCTTCTGTCTCCTGGATATTGAGCAGGTAGAGGATTTTGAACCACTATCTTATATCCTGGAAAAATCTCTTGTTGTATGGCACACGCAATGAAGACTGTCAGAATTTGGGATTTTTTCAGCCCAATGCTCTTTCAGGTTTTGCTTTCTGTGAGAGAATACTTCCCTTTTACCTGTGTGAGCCTGGTCTTTCTCAATTTTCTTAGGCAAGGACATTAATTTTTGTTAGGTGAAAGTCTCTGGAATTGCAGGTTTGGGTGGGCAATGTGAATCTCAAAAAAATACTATTTTGCTAGAGGAGATTCTGATGTTTGTGCAAAGGCGTAAATCCAGTTGGGTGGATGGCCAGTCGATTGGGGTTTTTGTGTTTAACTCTGTAAGTTGATACAGAAAATGTAAGATAATGTTTATGCTTTGGAAAAGTGAAATGAATGTTTAACTTAAATGTGTGTATCTAGAAGTGAAGTAGGCATGTGTACATGTGTATGGGTTTGTATATGTGGATTTATAGGAGACAGCATCATTAAGTGCGTGTGAATAATACATATATAAAAGCCTTAAGAGGCTGTTTTTTAAAGCAAATGCTACTTTTTCTTTCTGATATTTGTACAGTGGTATTGCTGACATTGATTTAATAAAGCTTTTTCAAAGTTAGTGAAAATACAGTTCAGTTAAATACTCTCCCTCTCCCTTCTCCAACATCTGCCATTCCATCCCCTCCACAATCCATTGCCCTCCTTTCCTCTGTTCTTCCTCCCTTTTCTTCATTCACTGTCAGGAAGGGACGCCTCAGAAGAGTCATTTCAGCTCAGCACGCCACCGTCAGAGACTAGTGGAACCATCAGCAGCAAAAGTGAGTGCCTTTACTGAAGGACCATTTCTAAAATGGAATGTTGTGTTAGTAGAGGATTTGTTGCTAAAGAGAAGCTCTGTGTGCTTCGTGGGGGATTTGGTTATTTTTACTCATCTGCAAGTGATATAATCACTATCTCTAAAGGTGGACTTCAGCACTGAATTGATTCCTAGTCAAGTGCAACAGTTGTTTTTTAACTTTGAAAAGTTGAGGGGAGATTTTGTTTGTATCTGCCAAGTGTAATAGAAACTGTGTGAAAAGTTCCACTTCGCATTTTTCAGTTTGTGTGATGTCTTTTTGTAAATCCATATGCAGTTCATTTGTCTCATTCTTAAACAAAAGGCTTTAATTGAAAAAAAAAAATTGACAATGATACGGAAAATAATCAACACTATTATCAAGCGCTACGAAGCAATATGAAGTTTCAGAGTAAAAAAATAGACTGACATCAAAAGATGATATGACCAGATACAATAGCAGTACTTGCTAGTTTATAAGGCTTTTCCATCTTTTTAGAGATGTACTTAGAAAATGTGATAGGTTCAGTGAGGGTGATGTTACTACGGAACTTTTAATAAACTGTACTGAAACATAGAGTTTTAAAAAAATTAGGATTTTAGGCAAAGGTTAGTATTGCTGAAATTAGTTACAGTAGATTTAATAAGCAAACCCAACTGGAATAATTAAAAAATTAAAGAATTAATAATTAAAGAATTTATGATTAACTAAAGAATTAGAGTTGAAGTAAGTTTTTAAGTGTAGGTAACTAATTGCTTTCATTTTATATTTGCTCAGCTGTGCTTATAATGAGAAACAGAACACTGATTAATAGATCTAAAGACATCACTAATTTTTCTATTTGAATAACCATTGAAGAGAAATCAAGGAAGGAACTGGAGGGTCACCCAGGAGTAATTTGTACCGTCAAAAACCAGAAAGGCAGAAAGGTCCAAGTGAGGAAGATGAGTTTTACTTCATCACTCTTGCCCTCCCCTCAAATTACATGACCATCGACTCAATTTAAAGAACAAACCACGCATGCTTAATAACTATTCAGTTAATTACCATATGAAGCGGGGAATGGGGGGTATCAATGCGATAAATGTGTATTTGTATATTGAATATTCAGAACTTTCGTAGATAAATAGACTTTGTATTGCTTTGTGCTTTTGCTCTGTGTGTTAGAGAGCTATCCCACTCAGCTGCCCGGTGCTGAAATAAACCTACACTTTCCAACAACCCTGTTAGAGAGTCTTTGTCCGTCTTGAGTTGGGTATTGACATTAGATCAATACTCATATTTTAATAAATCTGTACTACAGTGCGTATTTTAGAGCAGCAGTGTTCACCTGTATTTATTTTGTGCTACTGCATTTTGTGAGAGTCCAGCAAAAATGAAACTGTGTATCCATTACTATCATTGCCTGGAAATCCCATCTTTCACTTTACTGAGATACTGCAGAATTGATTACAGTATTTACATACAACTTTTGATACAAGTTGAAGTAGGTCTATGATAGCAGTCTTGGTTATGAAAGAAAACCCTGGTATTTTGTCTTACATTCTAATAAGGATCCCAAGTACTGTTGTCAGACTGATTCTTTCTGTTGCTATATGTGTTCATTCATTAGGTATTAGTAATGTTAACTTTTACTGTTTCTTTCAGCATGTAACAACATTATCAATACTAAGATATCCTTTTGGGAATCTGGTGGAGGGCATTTTGAGGTTTAAAGAAGCAAAAGAAAGTCAAACACACACACACACACATGAATATATATATATATATATATATATACACATACACACACATATATCAGCCTGTTCTCTTGACAAGCCACTTTTTGTGTTCATTACTGTTTACTAGAGTCACTCCAAGTAATTGCCTTGTTGTATAAAGTCAAAATGTCTACTGAAGCACTAGTCTGTGGACATAAGTGTGCTAGGTTTTGCTCCCTCCTCTTACCTAGTTTTCTTGCATTTTTTCACCATGCCCCAGTGCCCTACTGTGCCTCTGGATATACTTGGTCAAAGGTAGGTGTGCTGTCAAAACCTCAATGTGGTAGCTGCAGAGTAACCTTAGTATTTTCTGTTCTTTTGGGACAGAAGGACCAGAAAGGGTCTTGATCGGTGTTTCTAGAGTCCTAAGCCACTGTTGTTTAGTTTCTTTGCTGCTGGGAGAACATCCTCGTGCACTGGGAGCAAGTCAGCAGCTCAGCTCTGCTGGACACCGGTCCAGCATCCAGAGGGGTGCTGTTACCACAGACCACATTGTGCTCCACCTCTCCCCCTACGATGACTGCCAGCATTTTCAGAATGACCATCTGCTAATAAAAGACTTCTCAACACATAGTAAGAATATTGCTGTGGTTTAGTGTTTTGTTTTGATTAAAATGTGTCTGGAGAGAGAAGAGGAAAGAGGAGGGAGGGAAGGGGGCGGAAGAGAAGAGAGAAGGCAAATAAGAAGCTCTTCTTCAGTGCTAGTGGGAAAGAAGAGAAAAACTGCAAATTTATAGTTCTCTGTGATCTGCAGATCGCTCACATAATCTCTTCCCTCCCTGTTCAGACAAGAGACTGGTGAAAATCTGGAACAATTGTCTTCTGAGTCTTGCTCTTCAGGAACATTTCACTGAGTGAGCAGTACTTACACATGGCAAGCCTGTAAAACTGACAGGCACCTGTACCCATCTGTGCTGACTGCCATGCCTTCTCTTCCACTTGTCCAGTACACATTTCTCAGTGAAGAATAGATGCCATGCTTTATGTCCTAGGTATATGTGCCTTTTCTTCTCACCCACCCACCACCCTTGCTGTGTTCTTGAAATCAACTCCTACAGCTGAAAGAACTGTACATCCCTGGTTTGGCTGAGGTAATTAAAGGTATTAATTTGTCCGTTTCCTCCTCCTTCCTACATGCCTTTTTCCTTCTTTTGTGCATGGGTCAAACTCAGGGGCTTGGATGATGTGCTTTGGGTTCACGAAATCATATTGCTGTTGAAGTTGGAAAAGGCCTCAAAGATTATCAAGTCCAGTTGTTAACCCAGCACCATATTCACCATTAAACCATGTCCCCAAGTACCGTATCTGCATGTCTTCTGAACACTTCCAGGGATGGTGATTCTGCCACTTCCCTGGGAACCTTGTTCCAATGCCTGACCACCCTTTCAGTGGGGAAGTTGCTCCTAATACTCAGTCTAAACCTCCTGTGATACAACTTGTCTCTAGTACTTCTCTGGATTTCAAGCCTGGGGAATGTCATGTTAACCTGTGGTCAGATCCCACTCAGGTTGGCCCAGCTGATGGAATGTGGAATCTGGATTTGGCCTTGGCAGCTCACCAGAAAGTTTTGGAGTAGGGATATTGGCTGGTGATTATAGGACACGATGGCATAGTTTTCTGCTCTACATGGGACATTTCCTGGAAGTGGACATGAGAAGTGTGAGAAGGTGGGTTTCAACACTTTTTCTCAGGACGGTTGGGGCTCTGCTGGGTCACTGCTCTACGGACTGAGACTACCCAAGAAAAGGAAGGAAGAGAAATCTTGTCCTGAAGCAGGTACTGCAGCTGATTGTGTGCTGGGTGGAGGAGAAACCCTGAGTAGATTTGGCTGGGGAGAAGTATGGTACAGTGCACTGTTTAACAAAAGAGGGGAAACTGTGTTCTTCAAAGGCTCATCTGTGTTTCATGGACATGCTTTAGGCAGCGTGAAATCCTCAGTATTTACCATTCAGATCACTATGAAAGTAAAGTAGGGAAGTGCTGTTAGCACTGAGCCTCTGAGATGCAAACTGTGTCTTTCCTTTGTATTCCTGCGTGCACTTGAAGAACCATTGTTTTCTATCGATCCCCTGCAGACTCCTTGCCTCTCTGCAGACACACCTGCTGCAGTGCCTTTTGACAGTCTTCTCTACTGCTTGGGCCTACAGATCACTGATCATTCATTATTGAGCTATGGGGGAGCAAGGATGCTCTCCTGATCAAGACTAGGAATATGGGTGAGAGTCAGTTGTGCAGGTCGTTCCAGAGTAGGAAGCAGTAGAAAGACAAGCCTAGCAGAACGTCTCCAGCTGCTCGTTTTGTCACGCTCATTTATTGCCTCAGGAAGAGCTGCCAGTTGTTCCTGGTGGTACAGGTGCACAGAAGCCTCATGGTCATGTTGTTATGCTAAAACAACAACTATTTTGCCTGCTTTTAGACCAAAGATGGCAAATTGTCATCAAAAAATCTAACATGCTTTTCTTTAAGCTTGATAATTCAGCCCTTCCTAGTTTAAAAAAACCACACCACACACACACACACACACACACACAAACACCCCCAACCCAAACAAAAATCCAAACCAAACAAATATGTTAGTTTGAAAATGTTGTTTTGTATCATGGCAATGTAAAGACTGGTGAGATCCCTTTTATTCCTTTTGCCTTCCTGTGCAACAGCTGTTTGCCCAGGTGGCAGGATGTAGTGGAAGCTCAGGCTGCACAGCTTGCAGGGCATGTTGCCTGTATCAGGGATGCTGTTTGGGCTTGGGGCAAGACCATCACAAACCTGTAAAGGAATACTGGTTTTATGTCTGTGTTCCTCTGGGTATTGTCCTAGCATTTAATTCTGCATGTCCTCAGTTTTCTGCATCTGCCACTTAACCTCATGATTATGGGAGAATGGTTGTATTTGGGAGACTTGGAAGCAAGGCCAGGGAGTCTCATGAGAGCAGCAGCAGTGCTGAGTGAGTCAGAGGATACTGAGGTACAAATTGCCCAGAATATCCTTCACCTGTGGCCAGCTGACTACAGTGATTCAGTTGTGTCTGCTTGTCCTGGACCCTGATGAAGTGCATTTCTGGGTCAGTGATTTGGGTGACCCAAAGCAGCAAGGAACATGCTGTATTGATTTAGTGAGACTAATGTTTCATGAGGGGAGAGGATCTTGGCCTGTTTGTCAAAATAGAGTAGAGTTGTTAGGATACGGTGCTGTGAGCTTGGCCAGCTGTGAGCTCATGTTTGATCTGATGCAAATCAGAGAAAGCTGAACTTCAAACAATGATACAGTCATGGAATGGTTTGGATTGGAAGGAACATTTAAGATTACTAGCTCCAATTCTCCTGCCATAGGCAAGGACCTTTTCTGCTAGACCAGAGCTCCATTCAGCTTGGCCTTGAACATGTCCAGAGACGGAGACATCTACAAATTCTCTGGCCAGCCTGTTCCAGTGCCTCACCAACCTCAGAGGAAAGAATTTTTTCCTAATACCTAATCTAAACCTACCCTCTTGCTGTTTGAAGCCATTACCCTTTGTCCTCTCACTTCTTGCCCTTTTAAGAAGCTGTCTCCATCTAGACTCCCTTCAGGTGCTGGGTGACTGCAGTTAGGTCACCTTGAAATCTTCTGTTCTTGAGGCTGAACAATCCCAGTTCTCTCAGCCTTTTTACATAGGAGATGTGCTCCATCCTTCTCATAATTTTGATGGCCTCCTCTGGACTCACTTCAACAGGTCAATATTCTTACTGTGTTGAGGACCTCAGAACAGAGCACAGTATTCTAGGTGGGGTCTCACCAGAGCAGAGTAGAGCAGAGGGGCAGAACCCCCTCCCTGGCCCTGCTGCCCACACTGCTTTGGATGCAGCCCAGGACACGTTTGGCTCTCTGGGCTGTGAGTGCCCATGGCTGGGTCATGTCCAGCCTCTCACCCAGCACCCCTAAGTCCTTTTCAGCAGGGCTGCTCTCAATGTGTTTGTCCTGAGGCTTGATATGGGAGTTGCCCCAGCTCCGGTGCAGGACCTTGCACTTGGTCTTGTTAAAACTCATGAGATTCCCATGGTCCCACTTCTCTAGCCTGTCCAGGTCTGTCTTGGTGGCATCCTGTCCTTCCAGCTGTGCCAAGTGCACCACTCGGCTTGGGGTCACCTGCAAATTTGCTGAGGGTTCACTTGATTCCTTTGTCTGTTGTCATTAATGACAATATTAAAAAATGCTTAAAGACCCCTGTGGGACATTGCTTGTCACTGTCTGTTGGAATTCTGAGCCATTGATCACTGCCCTCTGCATGTGACTGTCCCAACCAATTCCTTATACGCATAACAGTCCACCCACTGCACCCATTAAATCCGTCTGCCTCCATTTTAGAGAGTTGGGTGTTGTAGGGGACTCTGTCAAAGCCCTTAGAGAAGTGCAGATAAATGATACTTGTAATCCTGCCCTTGTCCACTGATGTAGTCACACCATAAAAAAAATGTGAAGTGTAAAAGATGCTGAGATACTGGGGATTCTGACTAGTCTGCTTGACTACAAAGCAGGGCTGGTTCTCAGATATACATGGAAGCAATAGAGACGTAGTCTCTAAATAGCTTTTGCTGTATTACATTGCATTAATTTATTTACATTAGCTAGTGGTGCCTTGAAACAGAAGTTTAATATAAAGGGTTGCTGGTTAAATTGTTTGCTGAAACTTCTTATTGGGTAACAAATGTGTACACAGGTAGACAAAATTAAAGAAAGTGCTCTAGTAGTAGTGATCTGAAAGACAAAATAAAGCATGCATTTATAAAGCTGTGAAAGTTAACAGTCGGATAAAAATCAACTTGATAGGGGGGCATGGAATTGAGAAAGAGTTGCAAGGGAAAGCATTCAGACAATTTTCAAACTTTTTGTGTTTCAGTGCATAAATAAAGCTGTATTCTGATTAGGCTGCAGGTATAAATTAGGAACATCTGTCTGTAACAATTACAAAGATTACTCAGAATTTTGTTACCTTGGGAAAAAACACTGTAGAAGAATGAATTAAATAAACTCCAGATTGGTTGTGAAGAGAGAAGACATTTCAGCACGGATAGTTTATTTGCTTTTACACACGTTCTGGTGTGGGTACCCGATCAATTAATTGTAGAGCAAAGTAGTCTTCTCTCACCTCATACTGAAGAATTTCTGCAGAAGTATTTTTTTTTAATTAAAAACTTTCTTGCTTATAAAGTAGTTTCCGGGTTTAAAATAGTAATTTATTGTACTTTTTAGTTGGTAGAATTTTTCTACAACAGTTTTCTCTATCTTACTGGCTTGTGATATGTAATTGTAAAGAATTAGTTTGCTGTTAAGAACCAAATCTCTACCTGTTAAACCTAGACTGAGGGTCTTAAATAGTTGAGAGGTCTCATTAAAAATAATTATTTATTTATGGCTATTGATAATAAATAAATGGCTAGATGGATCGGCTGCTATTTTATATCTTTCTAGACTCCACCTTAAATATGTTTTAAACCTACACTCTTAAAATATTACTGGTTTTCACCATAAAATCAACAAAAAACAGAGAGTGTTCTTGTAAGAGTAGGATATTAGTGTAACGTGTTCATCACAGGATCTGCTCCTATAAAGAAGAAATCATCTAGTAAGCAGGGGAGTGCAGGGAACGAAGCACTGTTCCCTAGCACTCCTCTGTGGCAACAGCTGACAGAAGGTTGATTTGATGGCCAATTGATTGCTAGAAAGTTATGTTTACCAAAGGTTAGAGAGTCTGGTAGATGTATAAATAGAAACAGAAGATATGTTACAGTCAAATATTATGGATGGATCCTCCCCAGCAAATTAAGATTGTCTTCCTTATTCTCCTGACCAAGTCAGTCTGTCAGCAGTGTAATATTCATTGCACTAGATAGGTTTTGTAACATTCTACCCCAAACTGGAGGAAAAAAATCCATAGTACGCCCTTTTCTCCTTACTAAAACTTCAGTTCTATACAAGGCAATACCAAGTTATAATTAGATTTTTTCAGCTGTTACTTCAGATGTGTGATCTCCATCTCAGTGAGTGTTGCCTGCATGCTTCCCAGTTGATTAAAAATAGAAGTAGCTGTGGCAGAAATAGTATTACAAATAGTTTGGCTAGAATAAATGCTAGTGTGTCTGCAAAAAAATTACAGAAATGTAAAATCAGTCTTAAAATATGGTTAAATTAGTCAGCATGAAACCTCATTTAGGTGTGGAATGGCTGCATAGTACGGACACAGAAAAAGGAGTGGAGTGGGACCAAATTGTGAGCTAGATTTTGAAATGTCTGCCAAGAACTGGGGTGGGGGAAGTGTCAGGTCACACCAGTGCTGAGAAGTATTTCAGCCATACTGAGATAAGGTTTGTGCTTCAAAAAGACGGGGTGGTTTTTTTTTTTTCCACAGAGAACTGTTATTCACAGAACATGTAGTTTAGAAAAGGCCTTTAAGATCATTAGTGCAACCTTTGACTGATCACCACCTGCTGACCAGCTAGCACTGTGTCCAGACCTTTCTTGAGCAACTCCAGGGATGGTGGTTACAACCACCTCCCTGGGCAGACGATTCCAGTGCTTAGCAACCCATTTCTTTCTGATGTTCACCTTGAACCTCCTCTGGTGCAGCTTGAGGCCATTTCCTCTCATTCTGTCTCTTGTTGCCTTGGAGAAGAGGCTGACCCCCACTTAGCTACACACACCTGTCAGGCAGTTGTGGAGAGCCCTCCTTTTCTCCAAGATAAACAATCCCAGCTCCCTCAGCTGCTCCTCATAGGACCCAGTCTCTGCACCTTTCACCAGCTTTGTTGCTCTTCCCTGGATACACTCCAGTACCTCAATGTCTTTCTTGAATGGAGGGGTCCAGAACAGCACAAGATCCAAGATGCAGCCTCACCAGTGCCCAGTACAGGGGGATAATCCCTGTCCCAGTCCTGCTGGCCATGCTATTGCTGTTCCAGGCCAGGATGCCAATGGCCTTCTTTGCCACCTGGGCACACCCTGGCTCATGTTCAGCTGCTGTCACCAGCACCCCCAGCTCCTTTTCCTGTGGGCAGCTTTGCAGCCACTCTGTCCCAGCCTGTGGAGCTGCCTGGGGTTGTTGTGACCCAAGGGTAGGAGCCAGCACTGGGCCTTGTTGAACCTCACACCATTGGCCTCAGCCCATGATCCAGCCTGTCCAGATCCCTCTGCAGAGCCTTCCTGCCCTCCAGCAGATCAGCACTCCCACTTACCTTAGTCTTATCCATGAACCTACTGAGGGTACGCTCTGTCCCCTCGTCCAGATCACTGATAAAGATTTAAATAGTATTGGGGCCAGTACTGAGCCTTCGGGAACGCCACTAGTGACTGTCTGCCAATTGGTTGTGGCACCATTGTCCCTAAAATTGTCGTCAGCTGGTGTGCAGTAAGCCAGTCACATGCAGAGTCGAAGTATTTGTTTATTTAATATTTGTGCTTAGATGAATACTGTATGGTAAATTTATAAAGCTGCTGAATTGCCTTTCAGCCAGTTGTCTTGGTGTGAAGCTCCTGATTGAGCTGGAGTTCACAAGAGCCTGAGGCCAACAGGCTGTGTACTGGCACCGATCCCTTGCACTGCAAAGTGCATCAGGTTCTGTGGCACCAGCCAGGTGACAATAGAGAACAGCAGGAGCTGGTGACTGCAGAAAGGCCCCAGACTTGCACAGGGTATAAAAGCCCAGGTGGTCCTTTGTTCAGGGTCCTTCCTTTCTTTGAGGCTGTGAGGGCTGTTTCAGGGGTAAGCCAAGACGTGTTTCACAACCCTCTTCTCATTCCTTGTACCTCTCTGACTGAAGCATTATTTCTGACCCCTGAGATCATTCATCACCACTCTCTGGGACCAGCCACCCTGCTGGTTCTTAACCCAGTGAAGAGTGCGTTTGTCCAAGGCATGGGCTGACAGCTTCTCCAGCAGAATGCTTTGGGAGACAGGAGGCTCTGAAGGATTTGCTGAAGGGAGACTACATCCACAGACTTTCTGTCATCCCCCAGGGTGGATCACCTGATCGTAAGAGGAGATCAGGTTGGTCATGCAGGAGCTGCCTTTCCTAAATGTATGCTGGCTGAGCCTGATCCCTTGTTTGTCTTGTGTGTGCTGTGTGATCACATTCAAGGTCATCTGATAACCTTCCTGGGCACTGGGGTACATCACCATGCATGTACTTACTTACTTTGCCTAGTTATTGTAGGTAAGCACAGGAAATGTGGTTTAGATGAATGGCCAGTGAGGTGGATCGAGGACTGGCTGAATGGCAGAGCTCAGAGGGTCAGGACCAGGGCAGTAGACTCCAGTTGGAGGCCTGCAGTCAGTGGTGTTCCCCAGGGATCAATACTGGGTCCAGTCTCACTGAACTTGTTTACCACTGGCCTGGATGAAGGGATCCAAGGTACCCTCAGCAGGTTTGCTGATGATACAAACTGGGGGAGTGGCTGATACACCTGAAGGCTCTGCTGCCTTTTGGCTGCACCTTGCCAGGCTGGAGAGTTGGGTGGAGAGAACCCTAATGAGGTTCAACAAGGGCAAGTGCAGGGCCCTGCACCTGGGGAGGAATAACCCCAAGTACCAGCACAGACTGGGGCTGCCCCAATAAAGGGCAGCTCTGCAGACAGGACCTGGGAGTCTTGGTGGATCACAAGGTGACAATGAACCAGCAGTGGGTCCTTGTGGCCAGGAGGCCCAGTGGGATTCCTGGGGTGTGGGAAGAGTGTGGCCAGCAGGTCAAGGGAGCTGATTCTCCCCCTTTACTGGGCCCTGGTGGGGCCACATCTGGAGTGCTGTGTCTGGTTCTGGGCTCCTCGGTACCAGAGAGTCGAGCTCCTGCAGAAGGTGCAGTGAAAGGTCACAAAGATGATGAGGGGTCTGGAGCATCTCTCTTATGAGGAGAGACACAGAGAGCTGGGCCTGTTTAGTCCTGAGAAGACTGAGAGGGGACCTCATCAATGCATAGAAATATCTCAGAGATGGGTGCCAAGACGATGGTACCAGACTCTTCCCAGTGGTGCCCAGTGACATGACAAGGGAACAATGACACAAATAGTTACACCTCAACATGAGGCAGGACTTCTTTACATTGAGGACAGCAGAACAGTGGAACAGCTGCCCAGGAAGGTCCTTGAATCCCCCTCTCTGAAGACATTAAAAACTCAGCCAGACATGTTCCTGTGTAACCTGCTCTAGGCAACCCTGCCTCGACAGGAGGTGTCTTGGTTTGAAAGACGGGTACAGGTGTCTGTTAGGGAAGGTAGGAGCCTCCCTTTGAATGGGAAACTGTAATCCCTCTCCCTCTGAATTATTACAAATTTGAAATCAAGAGGTTCTCAGGCAAAGATATGGGAATAGGAATAACAGTTCTTTCCTAATATCTAAAACAAAGCTAACAAATAACAACAACTATAACGTTGACCAACAAACAGAACCAGAAACCCAGTGGCAGCCTGCTCGGCTTCAGGCACCTTCTCCCTTCGGTGCAGTTCCAGTCACAGCCTGCAGGGGCGCTCTGGGTGCGGTGATTCCCCGGTGCCTGCAGGGGGCGCTCCGGCGTGAGCTCAGGTCGCACACGGCAATGGCGGCTGCCCGAGGCACGGAGGGATGGAGGAGAGCCCTTGCTCCACAGACCCTCGGGGGCGGCTGGTGTCGGTGCCACAGCAGGATCCCGGGACACAGGGAGCTGGGACAGCAGGAGGCCCCGGCGTGCAGGGGGAGCCCAGTTACAGTGTAGCAAAAAAAAAACCTCGGAGCAGCGTGGAGGAGCGGAGGAGAGACAGGCTGGTGGCAGCTCGGTTCCTGGTGGGGGTAGAGGCAAAAACTCACAGCAGACAGACCGGCAGCTCCGTGCTGGCTTCTCAGGGGCCGTGGGTTCAGCAAGCAACAGCTCCGACCGTCGGGCTCTCAGGGTCCCGAGCAAGAGAGCAGCTTGCTTTTTCAGTCCCCAAAATCTCCAGTTGTCATCTTCCATGAGAGGGATTCTGCCCCACCTTGCCAAGGAGCAAGGCCCTAGCCTTGTGCTTTGTTCTCTTAAGTACTCAGTTGTTAGCCCAGGTATTAGTCCCTTAGCAACCCATGGGAAAAAAATTCCTGAGGAAAAAAAAACCCAAAAAACACTAGATCCAAACTCCAGCAGGGGGATTGGACCAGATGATCTCCAGAGGCCATCCAACCCTAACTATTCTGTGATTCGGTCATCTTCACTAATGAAATTAGCATGGAAGATACACTGGTTCTTTCCCTGACTCAAATATCTTGGTGGCGTGGCTGCAGAAAGGGTGAAAGCTGATACATTAGCCTGCCAGTTTAATCATATAAATCAGTGTATTAACCGGAAGGAATTTTTTATACTGTTCCCTCTTGCGGACTCACTTTAGGACTGGATTGTCTCCTACTGGTTTAAAACCAGCTAGGAAGTGTAAAGAATAAACTATAGTTGGCTTTCTTCTACTTTTGTTTCATGTTGAATTGATACCAAACTGAAGGTGTATCCTCTGTTCTTCTTTCATCTTTTTATTTTGTTAGGTCCTTTGGACTAGTTGCTCAAGAAATCTGTACCTTTGCAAAGTTCTTCCCATTAATTAGCAGATATTTCATGACACAAACTTGCAGACAACCATACTAGACAGAGATACAAATGCGAGTAACCTTCACTGATCTTATTAAGCTGGTGTAAATAGGATTATCAGTCAAAGGTAAAAGGAAATTTAAGAAATGTAATGCTTGCAAAAGTTAATACAGTTGCTGATGTGATTTACTGTAGTTTCACTTGAAACAATCATTTTGCCATATTGGACATGGAGGGGAATGAAACTGTCTATAAAATGGCAATAAACCAAGAAGACTATCTGGGTCGTAATCTCATTTGATCTAGAGTGTTAGTAGTCCAAATAAAAACCATAAAATATACCTGACTTTATTGCTAGCACATACAGAGGGACCAGGTAATGATATAAATTGTGGAAAAGGATTTATCACAGTTACATGTTTGCTTTTTTTATGTAAGAAGGATTGTCTGTCCACTGTTTTTTAAGCTGAAAATGATGTCTAGAGTGAAACAGTGCTTTATGTCAAGAGTTCAGAAATTCTTACACACAGTGGTACAGCACTGGTCTAGTAATTTGTATTGTTTTATCAATGATTATTCTAGTGAAATTGTCAGTATTAGGAAGCTGGAGTTGTGCCTCCAGGTAGTTGTTGCTAGACATCAGCTTCCTGTCTGTGTCAGAGATTTTAGACCTGATACTGATAGAGTAGATATGTGTGTTGTTGCACACATTTTGATGCTTTCAGATGAAAATAAGAGCAGCAGACTGATAAGGTTTTTGTTATGTTCCCTTTCTGATAGGGAAAGGGATATTTAAAAAGAGCACTGAAATTCCCAAATTTCGTTTTTTCCTGTCTTCCTGTGGTGGATACTCAAAATTGAGATTACAGCTAATTAGAGAACCTGGATAACATCAGCAGGGAGAGCAGTGTAATATCAATGTGGATCATGGGATTTTTGTCATATTATCTTCTGAGAGGTTGAAATCAATTTTTCTTGCTTTGGAGTGTGTGTTAATTAGTAATTGAATTTTTGTGAGACATTTCTTGCTGGTTGTGTCCCCTTGCCTGTCATATAGGAAGAGGAATAGTGATAATAGCCTTCTGCAGTTCAGCACCAAACAAGTGTGGCAAAAAGGCAGGATAAGGTAGGAGATGTAGAAAAGGCCCATGAACAACTATGTTTAGATTAATATAGTTTAGGGGATCTTCAAATTTTTCAGGGCATTTAAAGCCCTGTAAGAAACCAAGCTTCAGCTGTAACTGAGCAAGCTGAAAAATCAAATGTTAGGAGAAACATGTGACTAGAGTTTTAAAGTGCAACAATGAAGTGTGCATTTTGACTAAGCTGTTTTCAGAAGTGGGATTAATATTTACCTAGTTGATCTCCAGATAGTCTCACTTTTTCCAGTGTAACCCTTGCTTGAGAACTTGAAACTTTCTTTAACATCAGTGGAGTATATTACTAATAAATTGTGTGGGGTCAGCTGAACTGATCAAATGTGAGTTTATAAAAACTGATTAAAATGTCAACATCAAGCAAAATCTCTAATTTTGAGACTTCTAATTGCATAAGGGACAGAAGATCTGGTGTCATAAACAGAGCAAATGTAAAGTATCCTTTTTCTGCAAAAGAGATACCTGTTGAAAGCAAAACTATAATGTTTTGTCATTGTGATTTTTCTGGGTGAAATAGTGAGTTATTTGTTCCCTCTGTTTCTGCTTTTCCCCAAGTATTTCCCTTATGTGTGAAGAGCAGTTGCAGAGCTCAGCTCTGCGGGTCTGAGGGTGGGCATTGTGGGCGCAGTGGTGCTTTGACCAGACTCTGTGACTCAATTTCACTGA
>JAVTVJ010003002.1:0-12879 GCA_034509425.1 Eopsaltria australis | reverse complement strand
AAGGGGGGGCAGAAAACATCTCTCTCTGTATCACAGACCGGATCTTGGAGGAGAGGCATGACTGCACAAGTAGGAACGACTCAGTCCAGGCACAAAGCAGGAACAAGTGCACTCAAGACCCCAGGTAGGAAACTTCTGTAGTTCAGATTACAGTAGTTTTAAAGCAATTGATGGATATTATATATGTATACATACTATCTGCATATTGGTCTCTCCTCCTATAAATGACTGCATGCCCAGATTGTAATATTATAACTTTTTTATTTCTATAACTGTTAGTTTGCTACATGCATAATAATAATTTATTAAGTACACATGGGTGCATCCATAAAACCTGTGATTGCATTTTGTTGTACTATCATCTGTGTATGTCAATGCCTATTAATTCTTAGAAATATTTTTGGACTCATCTGTGCCTTATTCTCTAAAAACCTGACCTTTGATAATTCGACATATGCAGAGAAATGGCCAAATACTAGAAGCTGAGTCAAAAAGATCGAATATTCAAGGGAGGGAACTCAATGATATTTTTAGTTATTTCTGAACTAAAGGTGAATTATCACATTCCACATACTATGGGTGTTCTACAGACCACTGTTAAGCAATAAAAAACTGTAAAAAAAAGTCTTTTTACACACTTTCAGTGCTAAATACCCTCTTACCTAATTTTGGAAGGCCTCTCAGAAGTAGCAACCACTTCTGCAATCTAGTTTTAAAACAAAAAACCCAAAGCTGGTGAAAGAGATAATTAATAATACCATCTAATCTGAATCCATCATTTTACGAAGGAAATGTGTGTTCTCAAGTAGGACGTTTTCTGGAGCTTTGTCATGCCCTGACTAAAGAGTGCATGAGCTTCAACCCCCAGTTGTAAAGGCAACTCGCAAAGATCTCCTCAGAATAAATTCCTACCATTTGTCACCCTTTTTTTTTCTTTGCGATATGGAACTCCTAAACATTGGTCAGCCTCTGATCTGAAAGATCCCTGAGAAGCACTGCCATGGTGATCATATGGATACAGAAACTATACCCTTCTAATAGCAATTAAAAATGGAGATACTAAAATCTTTTGCAAAACTAAGCTTCCCAGATCTGTTTAGCTGAAGGTAATCAGGCGGCCACTGTGCAACACAGAATTGAGGCCTTAATTTCTAATGGTTTGTGTATCAGAGTCTGATCTGTATCATGGTATGTGTATCTGTTTGTGTAGCATAAAATGTGTACTGGACAAAACACATAAGTGGATTTAGTTCTGCTTTGCAGGTGTTGCTCTTTATTACAATTTAGGTTCTTAAGACAAAAAAGAGGTCATCCACCTCCAAAGCTTCCATAATCACTTGAAGAGTAAATGAAAAACTTCAGTATGTTTTAGGAGTTATTAGAAACATACAATAGATGCTTAGAGAGAAATTAGTATTGAAATGTCAATTTATATCTATTTGTAAAATAGGAAGAGGGTGCTTTCTGTTGTAACAGAGCACCTTGTTTCAACCTTTCTGCATGTTACAATTAAATTTTAGAAGATGTGGAAGAAACATAGAAATATATGTTGCATAGTCATGAGCCTACACAGGAAGAAAACCTCTCAAAAAATCAAAAATCTTCAGAAGACATCAGGGATACACAAAGACTAATTAACTTTAGTAATTGATATTGTTACAGATTGAGACAATTCATTCCATAATATAATCTCTCCCTGATTATTTTGTGTAACTAAAACCAGAAAAACTTAGTCATCAGCTAAAAAGATGTCATCAATGAAAACCAAAGAGCTCTATGATCACCTCTTATTTTTATATGCATAATTGATGTAGTACTTCAGGAGATGTTTATTACATGTAACATTTTACGTTCAAGTATTATTTCTTTCATAGAGAAATACTTTTAACAGAAAAAAAAATTAGTCAAAATTCCTTATGGTTCATTCAAGATAATTTTCTACAACTACATTTTCCACCTACATTTTTCACCTATGTATGAAACTGGAAGTTCTCACAGGAATTTCAAGCTTTTAATACTTAATGCTTACCTGTAATGTATCATACCTGCTATGGAGAGCTGATGGGAGACTAAAAACCAAACTGGTCTGTTTTCTTAGGGTAATTCTTCTATTTGTGAATTTTTTCATTCTGAAATTGTAATCATATAGTGTTGAAATTAGACATTAAGACATTGCAGCTTAAACAAAAGTGAGCTTTTCAAATATACTTTTACTTAGGAAAAACCGATGACGCAAAAGCCTCAGAAAAAGTGAAAACTCCCCTGAAAGGAGCCTCCATACAGCGATCTCCATCAGATGCAGGAAAAAGCAGTGGTGATGAAGGGAAAAAGCCTCCCTCTGGCATTGGGAGATCAACTGCTACAGGGTCGTTTGGATTTAAGAAGTCTGGGTTGGGATCTTCTACCATAATCACCACAAGTGGAGCGACCATCACAAGCGGGTCAGCTACGCTAGGAAAAATGCCAAAATCTTCAGCCATCGGTGGGAAGTCCAACGCAGGGAGGAAGACGAGCTTAGACGGTTCCCAAAATCAGGATGACGGTGTCCTGCATGTGAGCTCAAAGACAACTCTGCAGTACCGCAGTCTGCCTCGCCCATCGAAATCCAGCGGCAGTGGCATCCCCGGCAGGGGCGGCCACCGCTCCAGCACCAGCAGCATCGACTCCAACGTGAGCAGCAAGTCTGCAGGGGCTGCTGCCACCAAGCTGCGAGAACCAAGCAAGATCGGCTCCGGGAGGTCCAGCCCTGTCACCATCAACCAGACCGACAAGGAAAAAGAGAAAGTGGCGGTGTCTGATTCTGAAAGCGTCTCGCTGTCCAGTTCCCCTAAATCCAGCCCTACTTCGGCAAGCGCCTCTGGCACACCAGGGCTTAGACAGCCAGGATCCAAATACCCAGATATTGCTTCCCCCACGTTCCGAAGGTTAGTGCATTTCTATGATTCCCTGAAATTGCAATGTATAAAGCAGGGATTTTCAATATATTGAAGTACTTTACAAAAAGCCTTTTCAGGGAATATTTTGCCACAAACAAATCAAGTACAGGAAAATAAAAGGGCAGTATTTTCTTCATACAACACAATTATTTCTTTGAAGTTTGAAGACCTTCCCAGACCTAAAATGGCTGCTCCTTGAGCTTTAAACATTTTAGGTGCATCCCCATAACCATAGTTTGAAGCTTAGAAGGTGGACTCAATGATCCTTATGGGTCCCTTCCTACTTAAGATATTCTATGATTCTGAGTTCAGCCATATGTGAAATTCCTTCTCAATACTGTGGTAAACCCCGAAAGGGAAAAAGGACACTGTATTCAGGCACATCCTGTTAATGGAACAGGCACTGCCATATTCTGGATGAAGAACTGAAGATCTCTTTAAATTACAGTTAGATTTGCTTTCACATTGTTGGCAGCTCCAGTTACAAACGTGTCATTATCTTAGCAGCTTCATTACATTTTTCGACACAAACATTGGCAAGGCTAAATTTCTATTGTAAATGCTCTATTGTAACATTTCTGGAAGTATAAATCCGAATGAAGTGTAAATTGGGATGGAGCACTTGCACTGCTGGAGAAAAAGCCAATAGTGCCCTCTTGTGCCTACTTACCAAAGCAGCATCCCAAGACAGCTGGAGAGCTGCAGCTTAGTTTTGTGAGCTTGGTAAAATGCAAAATGGATTCTTGTATTATTTGACATGCTTACTTTACGTCATGATAACTTTTGCGTTTATTTACCTTTAATTTATGAGCTGTACGTTACCTGCAGCTTAAAATATTTCCAGAAATACATTAAAACATCACAACACCTTTTAGTTCAAATTTTAGAAGACTTGCAGTTTATTTTTTCCTCATCACCATAGAATTTTCATATCTAGAATTGCTGGAAGACATTATGTGAAATACACTTTTATCATTCCTGCCCTTGGAGACAAACTGCGCCCATTTAGCCATGGTGTGGTTTATTCTGTCTGAGTGGTTACTACATGACTGGTGACCACATAACCATCTGTGCAAAAAAACAATGAGAGGAAAATTTTGCACAAATACTTAGATGTTTATTAAACTATGAAGGATTTTGCAAGTGTTTATTGCAATAATTTAAGCAGAGTTGAGAAATGAGGAGTTTAAAAGTTAATGACTTGGGAATGCTTAACTACTGAAGTTTGGTGAAAGTGTAATCTGTTTATGAGCTAATAAGACAAAAATGTGATTATTTTATCTCTCTCTGGGAGGGTCTCTGCTCGAAGAGCACATCTGAATAGGAGTGAATAAGAGCTGTTACTAAAGAAACAAATCATGATTATTGTGATATGGTTAAAGTGAATTTAAATTTGCGCTGCGACTGATCAACTAGGTAGGCGTGATTTTCATAGCAGTAATTAAAAATGCGTAGTTTGGCTCTTAGGATGTTGCGCCATGAATGTTTAATGCGGCTATCAGTTTCTCTAAAGCTATTTGTTTTACATTTAGGTTGTTTGGTGCCAAGGCAAGTGGTAAAGCTGCCTCTGCACCCAGTACTGAAGGTGTGAAACCCACATCGGCAATGCCCAGCCCTAGTACCACATTGGCACGGCAAGGCAGCCTGGAATCGCCATCCTCGGGCACAGGCAGCATGGGCAGTGCAGGTGGGCAAAGTGGTAGCAGCAGCCCCCTCTTCAGTAAACCTTCGGACTTAAATGCAGATGTTGTAAGCTTAAGTCACTCCCTGGCTTCCAGTCCCGCCTCAGTGCACTCTTTCACATCAGGTGGTCTTGTGTGGGCTGCAAACCTGAGCAGCTCTTCAGCGGGCAGTAAGGACACACCAAGTTACCAGTCCATGACTAGCCTTCACACCAGTTCCGAGTCTATTGACCTTCCTCTTAGCCATCATGGCTCTCTCTCTGGACTGACAACAAGCACTCAGGAGGTTCAGAGCCTGCTCATGAGGACTGGAAGCGTCAGATCTACTCTTTCGGAAAGGTGAGCTTGCCTATAGATACAATGACCACAAAATAAGTGAGAGGCAAAAGGACAGGAGCCAAAAAACACAAACCCTCCACCTGTTTTGCTAAAGGGACACTGTTTAATTAGCAGCTTAGTCCTTTATGTAAAAAAGGAAGGAAGAAATAAAAGAAAGCTGAAAGGCATTGTAATGTGAAATCAACTGCCTTTTAAGGTTTTACAAGCACTTTTTCTATCTTGAGAAATTTTTTCAGTTCACTTGCTCTGGAGACAATGAGAGAAAAGGGGGAAAATTGTCTCATTAAAGGCAAGTATAAACAGCCAAGAGGCACATAATGATTCCTGCATGCTGGATCCACCTGCTGCCCCAGCATTTGGGAAAGCAAGCAAACTTCCCGCTGTGGGACCCCAGCTTTCCTCTTCCCATTAGCTTCCCACACAGGCAGAGCTGGTGTGCCCTGGTCTTCAGCTGACCAGTGTTGCCTTAAAATACTCAGACCTGACGAGTTGCTTCTTACATGGTAGTCATGACACAGATGTTACTGAACGGCAGTTTCACTGACAGGGAGACACTTTACAGGATGAGATCCTTGCTATATTGTCAGTCCTGGCAAGTGCCAGGAACAGACCAAGAAATGCAAGAAATGGTTTTTCTGTTTGCTCTCTTTAATAATTTTTTGATATGCAGATGTTTTACCATTTAAGTTACATTATGAAAGGTGCAACCTGCCTGGCACCAGTGAAGCAAGATTTTTTTTTTTTTTTTTTTTTTTTTTTTTTTTTTTGACTTTTGCAGGAGATAAAAAGTAATCTTTGCTAGGCACTAAGTTAACTTTCACTTCCCATGAAAATTTTCAGGGTTTGACAGTGAAACTCTTGTCTCACATGGGGACTGTAAAATCAATATTAAATATTTCATTAGCCTTTGATTCAAAAAGAACATTTTACTAAATCAGTCAGAAATATTTAAAACTTAATTAGTTGTTTAACAACATGACTGTTTTAAGGAAAAAATACTTTAACATACAATGTCAAGATTTTTTTGCCCTTTATGTAAACTCAGAGATTTTTGGATACCTATTTTTTGCGTAGAAGAAATTCACTTTCAGTGAACCAGCATTAAAAAAAACCCTCATAATCAAAACTTTGAAAAATCTAGAAGGAAACTTTACACAGATTTCATTTTCTTACTTTGCATTCATAAGTATTACTATGTCAGCTAAAAATCACACCTCTTACTAATATAATTACAAATTATATTACTATTATGTACTAATATATTATATTATTTATTTTAATAATTATATAACATACATATGTAGCAATATAACATACACTAACAATACATAGTATTGTTACAAATACAATAGTTATAAATACACTGATACACGAGCAATTTGTAGTTTGCACTGTGCCTTTAATTTTTGAAAAGGAATTTTAATTTGTGTACTATGAACTGAATGTGACAATATTTCTTAAAAGGTCAATTATTAATATTAAGCCTACAAAATCCTTCACATATGGATGGTGAGGTCAATAGAATGATATGGAAGAGTATGAATTTATGCCAAAAATTTTATTTATACGCAGGATCTTAAACATCACATTTCAAATATTAATGGCTTGGCATAATTTCCTGAGCAGCCCCCACTGCTAATACTTTGTATTTGTTCAGTGACTTAATTTCAGTGGTTCCAAATACTTTGCCGCTGGCAATATTGTTAAGTTCAGATTTGTCCATATGGGGATATTATGTTTGAGTCCAGAGAGAGTCATTGTTCATTTTAATCTGGCCTCAAAACAAATATATGTACCTAGAGTAAATGGTGTCTTTTCTTGAATTATAGCCCCAACAGGGTTTTTGCAGTTTGATTTTTCTGAAAAGTCTGATACAAGTGCTGAGTTTCTAAACTCTTTAATACATTAAAAGTTACATGTAGCAAAATATTTTTTCACAACAAAAGTATTGATTTACAGTATTGGAGACGGGTATGTTTGGCAGCAGATTATGTCCTTTCTTCTTTGTAAACTCAGATTATATTTGAAATGCCTTTGGCTCTACTAATTACAGCATGGCATAGCATAAAAATTATCTGCAAGGAGGTCTTCTCTCCAGTCACCGTAGAGCATGCAAAATACTGAATCAGCAGTCCTTATAATCAGATATACTAATATAATATAGAGACAAAATCAGAAATGCCAAAGTGCAGAATGAGGTAAAACTAGCAAGTGACATACAGTCTATGCAGAGAAACTGCAGGAAAAACTGAAAGTGCAAATGAGTAATGGATGATATGAAAAATATTGTTTTGTTTCAGTGAAGCATTGTCAGTAATTAGCTGGTCCTCATGAACTTTTAATTTCCCTACTTCAGACACAGCCTGAAAACTCTGCTGTCATTAGAAACGGAGAAGAGTTTTCAAAGGGTCTGTGCTGAGGAAGGTGTGAGGAGGAGAGCTGGCATGGAGGGCAAGGGGATTACAGGAAGGTCACTTTGCCTGGAAAAATACAGAAGATATTAAACAAAATAGGTTAAGTAACAGATAACATGGGATTAGCTTATGGGATTCAACAGCCTATTAAATAAGACTAATTTGGTTCATTTGCAGGAAAATGGGCTCTCTGGATAGTGGAAAAATAGTAAATGCAGTAAAAATCCTGAATTTACTAAAGCTTTAAGTGTTATTCCTAATAACACTCTCATAATCAAATGGGGAAAATAAATGTGCTTGAATAATTGGTGAAGAATTACTCAAGATGAGTGATCAAAGGCTTATTAGTCTAAAGGGATATGACAGGGCAGGATATATTTGCAAAAATACAAAATGGAAAATAGTGAGGCTATTTTGCAGAATGCGTGTACAGAGTTGTTGTGCCTTTACTGGGACAAAGCATTTTGAAAATTATAATACTGCATATAAGTCTTAGAAAGTAGCTATCCCATTCTACTTTTTCACATTAAGGCTTTAACTTGAGACTTTGGGACATCAAGTTTTAGGAAAGATTTAATGCCACTGGAAAGAACACAGAAAATGAGAACAAAATCTCAGGGTACATCTGCTTTTTCTGTGCAGGAAAGTAGCCATTGACTGGTTCCAAAAAAGGAGTCACCTTTCATGGAGACAGGAAATCTGCAAGGTCTCTGCTGTATTTGCCCACCTATCCCTCCAGGGATGATCAGATATTGCCCACAGTTTTCAGGCTACCCACTGAGTGATGGTACAGCATCAACACAGAGCTGCCTGACAGCTCCTGGAGGGAAGTGTCGAAGTTTAATCCAGCCAAATTCTGCATCATTCTGTGGCATTCTATTGCTTTGTAACAGCCAGAAAATAGACTCAGTAAAAGCTAGCAAAATGTTTTCTTTTTCAGAAAGAAAGCAGATTTTGTATCTCTCTCAGGTCCTTTGCTGGTTTTACACTAGCAATTTTAAGAAAAGTCAAATTCTGCTGTCATAAAGGTATAGCTCCCTATATGAGAGTATACTTATATTTTACCTTACAACAATTTAGAGGGATTAAAATAAATCATGCAGGTATTTACTTTCTTAAAATAAAAACATCTTCTGGGGTTAATTGTAAAATTTTGCAGGTAGACACATCACTAGTAGTTCTTTCAAACCCTTAATTGCTGTTAGGCACTGCAAATTTGTGGCTTTCTTCTGCTTGATACGAAGGACACAGCAAGGAAGGCATAAAAATGCAGAAAAGTAGAAATAAACAGTGGTCTGATCAGCAGAAATAGCTGGATTTTAAGATTAGCAGAGTGGAAGTAGTTTCTAGTTAAATGGCTGGCTTTCTCTGGTTTGCTTTAAAAGAATGTTTAATTTTGAGTGCCATGAAAATACATTGAAATCCATTTAAGCCCTTCAAGACTTTCAATTATTTTAAATTATCATCATAATTTATAGTTGTGGTTTTAAGGTGTGAAACAGTGCATCATGTATCCTATTTTCTTATATGCCTAGCCTTTTGTAGAAACTAATTTGTAAGACCCATATCAGTTTGGCCCAGACTGTTATGGAGCTCTCTAATTGTTTCGTAGCTTGCAGTAATTTGTTTTATTCCCTACCAGCTCTGAAAGAGTTAGATGTAGCTCAAGGATATGCTATTATTGCCCTTTCCCAAGATAACCTCATCACCAAGGGCAGGTAGGAAAATGAGGAATATAAGGCTTCCTGTAATTTGACTCATAGAAGTTGCAGTCAGTTTCAGCAGTGCAAAATAAACAAAAGAGAATGAGATACAGTAGACTTGATAACTTCAGCCTATGTCTTCATTCATCTTTCTGCAAGATTGCTTTTCCCAACTTACATGGCAAAGGAAAATGTGAGGAATACTAGGATATTCTCATCCTCACTTTGTATTGGTATTTGTGCATGTGTGCATTGCTTCTTTCAGGAAAGGACTGTCGTTATTATCATTATCAACTTTAGAGATCTGAGGTAAATTCAATTCTATTTACCAAAAGTCCAGTTTTTGTGGAAGCAATGAACCCAGCTTTTGGTGGATGAATGATTTCAGATATTAAAAAGATAAGGGCAGTTATTGGTCTGAAGTAATAGTTACATGACACCATGCTTAATGGTTTCATACAGTTATCTGAAATCTAGAAGCATCTTTGTAAGCTTTAGTGTTTTAAAAACACAGAATGAGCATTTCCTACATTCACTTTAATGCAGTTGCAGTTACTCCATGCTTATGTTGAGGAATATTCATCCCTATTTCATTTGATCATCTGAATTCAAAAGATTTTTGGAAAAACCTGTGGTCGCTCTTAGCCTATCTATACAACTGGCATACCTTTCGGCTTGTGGATTGGTTTAAAGGAGCGCTGACTCCTTTATTTTTAGATAATGTTAAAGATTACTTTGAAATATATATATCTCCAAGTTAAAGTAATATTGGAAAATACATCGTTCATTTGGACTTCTAAGTGTTTGCATAAGAGACTGGTGTTATGATCATATTTATTCATCTTGAAATTTAGAGGTGCATATAGGTAAATAAAGGAACATCAAGGCCCCATTTTTCTCTGTGAAGAAAAAAACCAAAGTGAATAATTCATTCAAATTTATATTGTCTTTTTGCCAAACATTCTTAGTCGTGTTAGTTATGCTGAGAGAAAAATGCTAAAAATACAGTCCTCTGTCTGACATGGGACTGCTCTCACATGGACCATGATAACTGCTGAAATCCTGTTAGTTTTCTCCTTCTATTTGCTTTCTCCGAATGCAGAACAAGACCCTTTATTAAACCAGTAAAATTGTCTGTAAACTTCCTGGTGGTAAGAGTAGTTTGCTTCCATTACCCGAAGCCATATAGTAATGTATAGTCCATGCCAACAGTGTTTTCGCTGCCTTTATCTACTTGGATCAAGGATACATGACAGTAGGACTCCCATCACGCCCAGCACAATAGGAAACACCTTTAATAAGGCTATTTCTTCGATAACAAGGCTCCTAAGTTACTGCTGCTCTCAGAGGTGTGATTATGATATGTAATACAGAAACTTTCAAAAGCTATTTTGCCATTTAATCCATATGGTGACACTAAGCTATGTTCTAAAAGGAGAAAGTTTTGCAATACTTACTTGATGATTACTAGTTCAACCCATGCCAACCAGAGACCAATCTACCAAGATTTTATGATGAAATGCCCATATTACACTTGGAAGGAGGCCTAGTGGGTGCCCTTCTAGTGATGTGATTTAAATAAGGAAAACTCCAGCCATAGATTTTGGGTAATCAGCCACTCTGGCACTGTGTGTGCATGAATATGGATCAACATCACTCTAGTGCCTCTTTTCACTGTCCCCGCAACAACAGAAAGCCAAGAGTCTGTGTCTTTAGGATATATTTCTACATGCAGAGCTGTCATTTGGCTTCTGGCAAGGCCATGCTGCCTCTTAGCAGGTGTCACAACCTTCATTTCTCTTGGAAATCTATTGCCTTATCATAGGCAACTGTGAAAAATAAAGATTCATACTGTGACCATATGATTCGCACACAGATTGCAGAGCAAAGCTGTAGGAAGGTTAGAAATGGTAAAGAAAGACTTCTTTCTGACTTGGACAGTCTCCAAATTACTATTGACCCAGCCCAGAGCATGTCTAGATGAAAAATGAATGCGCAGCAGTCCATGTCCTATTGTTCCGTTCAATGAGTAAGGGATTTATCTTGAAAGTTGTATTAAAAAGCATTAAATGACCTTCCGTTATGCACACAAACCTAGAGCTTTAAAATTTGTAATTCTGCACAGTCCTGTTTACTGTATGTCCTTAGGGATTTTTTTTGTTTTGACAGCATGCAGCTTGACAGAAATACACTACCCAAAAAGGGATTAAGGTATATATCATTTTTTTTGAGCATGACTGCCACTTCTCTATTTTCCTGTAACCTTTTCTACACTGCCTTTACTTTTTTCTCCTTTTGTTGATCCTGTTTACAACAGAGTTCTTGGAATTTCGATTCAAACCAGAAAATGTAAATTTTAACAATGGATTTTTTTCTTTCCACGTCTGCCTAAGGAATAAATTTTCTTTCAAGTTATACCATGGAAAGTAAATTCTAGGGATCATTTCCTTATGCAATGAATCTTAAAAGGCACTGAATCTTGGAGAGCTAAAAGAGGCAGAACAAGATATTCATGCAATTCAATAGGGCTAATTATTGAAAACATTATGGAGAAAAACAAGGGTTTGGAGGTGGATCTGACTTGAACTCATGCAAACACCCATGCAATTTGCACTGGAGCTATTAAAGGGTAGGGCTAGAAAATATCAATTTTATTATTCAATGTTTGTAAGGATAAAATGAATGCTGCTCCAGACAGTTTCCTTGGTCCTTATCCAGCAATACACAGAGACCAACTTCACTACTAACTCTTCTCTGAATTCTGTCTTCATCACAGAAAACAGAATTTATCCACCCTCTTTATTCCTCCATAGTTAAAAGAGCAGATCATTAGGTAACTTGGCTGGTCTCATCAGCCGTGGAAGCCCATCTCCCCAATCCAGGAAAAAGATTTGGCAAGCAAGGATATATGTGCATGATAACAGACATTCTGCAGCTTTCCAATGACTGAAATTACACTGTTACATCTTATGAGTTATGAATAAATATTTGTGAAACTTTAAGATGTGCTAAACTATTGTCGCTATAAAGCATCTTCTGACCTTCTACACTAGCTGTTCCTTAATAAGAATTTAGTCAAATTTCCTGTTGTCACAAAACAATCACTTTGGATTTGGAGAGAATGGAAAAGGTGGAAGACATAAAGGCATAATGGGGACCCTGCCAGGATACAATGGGATGATCAAGGTTTGTGCATGTACAGCTGTAATGGTGGCTGAAAGTGAACTGGAGTAGGAAAATTGCTTATAGACAAATAAGAATGATCAGTTAGCCCAAAAAAAAAAATGTCAGTTTTATTTAATGTGCAGAGTTCCCAGTCCAAAACTCAGATCCTGAATTCCCATTTTGCCATCTTTCCAATCTGATAACCACTCAGTAACTCTGTGCTCTACCGCACTTACAGGCAAAATCATAACTGTCTTTTTGAAAGGAGAAAGGAAGTAAATATTTAATAAGGACAAGATGGTTTATTGCTGTAAAATATTGTGCAAAACCCCAAGCACAACACAAGAACTTACATGTTCATTTAATCTTCTCTCTAAGCAGAAACACTTGTGCCTCACAAGCCTGAAGCCAGAATTTCAAAAGCCCTTTCTGCTCTGCTGTTTTGGGGAACACTGATGGCTCATGACAGTAGTGAAGGTGTTCATTTCTCAGCAGGAGATTGTCTGAATGAAGCAGGCTATTGCAGACATTGCTGAAAACAATCTCTTGATTAAGACCCACACTACCTGCACATTTTAATGTTTAATCACTGCCAGAATTGCCCTTCTTTCAGCTCAGCCAAGACTGGACCAGTGGGTTA
>JAVTVJ010002999.1:0-81165 GCA_034509425.1 Eopsaltria australis | reverse complement strand
GCGGTGGAGGGATGGGTGGGGAAACCGCGGACGTTTGGGAAGTTTCTGCGGCAGGGGGTGGATCCGGCGGGCTCGGCGGAAGGGTCAGGAAGTTTTCTGGGGGCCCTGGGGCGTTTGGATTCGGGTCCGGGGAGGAGGGAAGCGCACCCGGTCCCTGCGAACCCCCGCTCTCAAATAGACCGCTCTTGGGGTCAGTCTGTGTTATTGCTCCTACCCCTAGCTTAGGAGTAGCTAATAAACATGCACGTGCAGCTTTCCAAGTCTCTTGTTGTTCCAGCGCTTGGCGTAAAGCCGTTTTTACTTTCCCCCACGCTTTGAGACATTTGCCGCTGCCTGAGGACTTAGTATCCTCTGCTAAAACATTGGTACATTTCTCCCACACCTCCGGGTGTAATATTTCTATTGGACACTCAATCGCCCCAAGCTCCAGGAGTTTTGCAATAGCAAGATAAAACTCCGTGAGCTTACACTTAATTCCCCATTGCTTATAAAGTAAACTCACGACCTTTGCGACGGTCTCCATAGTGACCGCGGGTCCTTTTGGGGATGTCTCCCCCGCCGGAAGTCAGCTTGGCTGCTTCAGCCGCTGTCTCTTGTCCAGGTGAATCCTGTTGCCCGAGCTCTTTTTCTCCTTTCTTCTTCTTCCCGGGTTTCGGCACCACTATATTGCCCTCTGCTATGAAGGCAGGCGACCTGGTTCAAGGAAGACAGCACGGCAGCCCGGCCTCACCCGAGCCACTCGGGCCACGGATACACAGACGCCAATGTGGTGGATGGTCAAATGGCATTTATTATCTTATCTCATGAGGTTAAATAGTCTAGGGGGCTTCACTACGTCAGAAAGGGGACGGTGGAATAGCTAGGGTTAGTAAGGAGTGGAAAACTACTGGGGTTAGGAGGGGTTGCATACTTCGGGTGACCTCTTATCATGCAGGAATGAAGGGAGGGAGATTCCATGCTGCTCTTGCTTTCCGTCACATCGCGAGATCTTCCGTCCGCCTGTCCCTATCTACCACACACTATGTGTGTTAAATCATGAAAAAGATACAGATAGTAGAATCACCATTAAGAGACTGGTTAACAAGCTTAAGTTTTAAAGACTGGTTAGTGAAATTTGTAAAAATGAAATTGATAGTTTTAGTAATTATTATAATCATAAGTGTATTATTGCCATGTGTAGTTAAGTGTTTGATGAATACAGTAGAAAAAAGTGTAAACCAGGCCTGGATTGCTCAAAGAAAAGTAGGGGGATATGTTGGAGAATATCCTTCTCCAGCTGCTCAGACATAAAGTGAGTGAGCAATCCAGGCCCCTTGGACGAAAGCTAGGCCTCTGCTCAAGGTTATTCTCAAGACAACTGTGGGAAAGAGAGACATGAAAGCTGAAAACAAGCTGCAGGTGTCCAAAGATTAACTTGGCAGAAGAAACTGTTACTGTTGTTGCCTTCTGATATCAGCTTGGTGTTTTAATTAGAATAGAGAAAGCTCCTGTGGGAAACTTCTGCGGGGAATAACGTTTTGAGCACGGACAGCACTATAAAGAGTGTGGACTTTCTGACAATAAACGAGCTTGATTTATCACTCACATTGAGTCGGCATCTTGCTTCTCTCGCCACCAACAGCAGTCCTCTGGGAGTGATAGATGTGGTTCTGTTGAAGCAGTCATCCTGTGGAAAGGTGCAGTTCTCCTCCGAAGGTCCAGTGGTGGTGTAGAAGGATCTGGTCTTCCTCTGGGAATCCAGTGGAAAAGCTGACTTGTGGTGTTTCAAATTCCAGTTTATATCTAGATAGGGATGCATTGGTTCCTCCCCCTGGGCGGGGCATCTCACAATGGGATGATGGAGTTTATCAGTGGGACTCAATGGCCCATTAACTGCAGCCATTAGGGATGAGCAAAGCAAAGTGCCCCACCTGGCTCTAAGGGCTGGCCCATTAGAAAACATGTCCCGCGGCCATCAGGGATGAGCCAGGAACACTGCCCCACCCGGCCCCAACATCCCATGAAGATGGTGATAGAATACATAACATTGTAACCTTGGACAACTGATAAAGTCATTATTGCTTCCGTTACACCAAAATAAGGTAATGTTTTCCTGGCTGCTGCAGTTTTCATTTGGCTGGTTAGTCAGTTTCCAAAAGCCATCTGGGGTTTCTGGGGACTACCAACGGTGGGTCATATTTGTAAGCAGGATTCTTTTACACAGGGTCATTCCTACCCAGGATTTCTACATTGTTTGACCGTCTCTTCCAAGTCACTCCTCACCCATTACTCCTGAATTTATCATCCATCCTTCAGGGCGGTGTTCTCTGGATATTTTAGTTTTATTCCACAAAAGAATTTCGGGGACACTGAGTAATCCCTCTTCAAGGCCACAGTTCTGTTGTTAGTGCACCTCCACATGTTCAACAGTCCTTGACATTTAGTGCTTGTGCTATCCATTCCATTAAATCTATAAACAGATTTTCAGCCACCAGTGGGAGAGGTAATGTTTCTTTTAGCTGCTCTTTAACCCTCTTATGGAGGGAATCTGAGACAGCTGAGAGTGAAGTCGGTTCTTGCTGTTTTATCAGTTCCTTTTTGATTTTATCATGTGTCCTGCTGCACTTGGGCCACACAGGATATTGTGTTTTCCCAGTTCTCCTTAGGTATTTCCCACTTAGCAGGGAGTCCTAGCTTCCAGCCACAGAGTAAGGTTACAATCTCTGTTAGGTTTTGAGGATCAGGGATTTCTCTGCTGCAGCACTGATGCCTTAGGTTTTAACTTCTTATTTTCTAGATCAAGACTGCTCTAGTGTATGACTCTAAAACTCCATAAATTGTCAGCTAGTGTTCTGTTATTTAGATGAAACAATTTCTCTCTAAGCCTGAGTTTCAAGGACATACTGTTTCTCCAAAAGCCCAAAAATGTAAACATCCATGGACAGCAGCAGAGAGAAGAAGGGGACAAACTAGGGATGGGACTTCAGGACCCGAAGCTGTAACTGGACAATGGGTTTCTGATATGCAGATGGAACAAAGGTATATCTGTCCAAAAAGCACGTGATAGGCATCCCTTTTGGGTGTAGTCTCTGCGAGACTCTTGCATGGCCCAAAGTGTACCTTGTTTTAATAAATGCTTCTTTTATTCTTTTAACTCTGTCCAGCTTCTGTTTCAGGTCAGCCTTTCATAAGGCATCAGCACTGCAGGCATCGAGGTCGTCTATGGGCAATGCAAAACCAATTTTGCTTACAGATTATACACTTGCACTCGACCCAGCTACAGTGCCTACTATTAGGATGAATTAAGCAAGGTATGTGAATGGGTACTGGTGGGGGTCACAATAATTCTTTTAGGTCTGGGTATAATGTGATTTTTTCTTTATACAACTCACAAGCTAATGCAAGTACATTAGGACCTTCTGTTTGATACAATCCTGATCCTCCGGTCTGGGGTGGAATGGCTCCCTCCCCAAGGAGGATATCGCAGGGACTTTAGAATTTGTCCTGATGGCATCTGGAACCGCTGATACAAACTGGGGTTTATTTCTCCATTATTTGCAACACTTAAATTTCTCTGTGGGTTATTTGAGTTCTCCCAGTTCATTATCCCCCCCATCCGCGCTTAAGAGTTAATTTTGTATCACCAGGCATAGAGGTTATAGTCCACTCCTTGGGCTCTTCCACGGGTCCTTTGAATCTGTTGGCATGAGTCCAGCCCTGCTCCTTGGTTCGGATCACTGTCTCAGTTGTCAGCAACACCTGGAATGGACCTTCCCATTGTGGAGCCAGAGTCTGCTCTTTCCATGTTGTAACTAGTACCCATTCCCTGGGGTGGATATTATGGATTTGAAAATCTAAGGGGTGAGGTATGAGGAATCAGTCCTCTGGCTCGCAGTTTCTCTAATGTTTGGGCATTTGTGGTGATGTGTTTTTTAACTCTTGCCTCCCCTTCTTCACAAGTAGCAGTTTTATGTTGAGTGGTCAGAAAAGGTAGCCCAAACATCATTTCATAAGGGGACACCCCCAAGTCTGATGTGGGCTGTGTCTGGACTCTTAATAGGGCCAGAGGTAAACATTTTATCCATGACATCTGTGTTTCAATCATTAGTTTGGTTAAGGTGTTTTTTAGGGTCTGATTAATTCGTTCTATTCGACCCAAACTCTAGGGATGCCATGGGGTATGTAGGTCCCACTCTATTCCCAGAGCCTGTGTTGTTTGCTGTAAAATCTTGGATGTAAAGTGCATTCCTCTGAGTCTATTTTGTTAACCATCCCATACCTGGGAATAATTTGTTCCAGGAGGGCTTTGCATACTGCGTTGGCTGTAGCCCTAACAGTTGGAACGACTTCTACCAAATGGGTTAAATCATCAATTATCACTAATAAAAATTTCCATTTCTGTACTTGGGAAACTTCAGTAAAGTCTACTTGGATGCTCTGAAATGGATGCAAAGCTAACTCACGCCCCCCCCCCCGGTGTGGTTTTTCTCATACTCTTTCTATTTATTTTCTGACATGTTATACAATTTCTAGCAACCTGTTTGGCTATTCCAAAAATCCCAATGCATCCATAGTCCCTTAGAAAGTGATCACATAGGGCTTGAGTTCCCCAATGAGTCTTTGGGTGCAAATCTTCTAATATTTTTCTGGCGAGGGGCTTGTTAAATAACTGTCTCCCGTCAGGGAGTTTCCATTTCCCAGATTGGTCTGGCTCCCCTCCTATCCGACCGAGTTCCTTTTCTTCTGCTTCACTAAATTTTGGAACTTCTAATTCTTCCTTGCTCGGGGTTAAAAGTAACAACTTTTTTGCTTCCATTTTCTGCTGCATCTCTAGCTTCTTGGTCTGCTAGATCATTTCCCCTTGCTTCTAGGGTCCTCCCTTTCTGGTGTCCCCTTATATGTACCACAGCTATTTCTTTAGGTAACCTTAATGCTTCTAAGGCTTCTAAAATAAGTCTTTCATGCATTAGTCCCTTTCCCCTAGAATTTAGCAATCCCCTTTCCTCCCAGATTTTCCCAAAGGTGTGTACAACTCCATACACGTATTTTGAATCTGTAAAGATCGTCCTTACTTTTCCTTCTAGTAATTTCAGGGCCCTGTTAATAGTGTACAGTTCACAAGACTGGGCTGACCAGTGACTGGACAATTTTCCTTTTTCTTTAAGCCCCATAGTTCTTCCATCTACTACTGCATACCCAGACATTCGCCACCCCTGCTGGCACCGGGAAGACCCATCAATAAATAATTTTCTCTGTCTGGTAATTCACATTCCATTAACTCTTCCCATATTTTAGTTTGATAATCTATTAATTCTAAGCAGTCATGAGTAACTTTTTCCTCTGGTTCCCCATACAAAAACAGGGCAGGATTTTCGTGGTTACTTAAAGAAACGGTTAAATTTGGAGTTTCTAAAAGCATTGTTTCATATTTCAGTATCCTTGAATCCATGAGCCACTTTTCTGCTTTTTGGTTTAACACTGATCGTGTGGCATGTGGTTTATATACTGCTAAGGTCCCACTAAATGTGAGTTTCCGAGCTTCTTCTACTAACAGTGCTACGGCCAATATAGCTTGTACACAAACTGGCCATCCTCTGGTCACAGGATCTAATAATTTAGATAGAAATGCTACAGGCTTTTTTAACCCCCTCCACTCCTGTGTGAGTACTCCATAGGCTACCCCTTCATTCGAATAAACAAACAACTGAAAGGGTCTGGCTACATCTGGCAAGCTTAAGACTGGAGCTTCTACAAGTTTTCCTTTTACTATTTCTAGTCTCTGGTCATCTTCCTGTGTCCAACAGATATTATCTCTGCCAAACAACTTTTCATATAAAAATTTTACTATTTTACTATACTCTTCAATCCACTGCCTGCAGTATCCCAGTAATCCTAATAGCTTTCTAACTTCCTTTTTGGTTTGCATTGGGGGAAGAGATAATATACCCTGTACCCTTCCAGGATCCAAATTTTACTTCCCTGACTTAGCCAATGTCCTAAATACTTCACCTTTTGTTCTACAAACTGTAGCTTTTTGTCTGAAACTCTCAACCCCTTTCTCCAAATATAATTCAGTAGATTAATAGTGGTGTTTCGGACGGTTTCCTCATCGGATCCTGATATTAATAAGTCATCTACATATTGTAAAATAATTGCCTCCTCACTTCGCTCAAACGATATAAGGAGAGATTCTACAGCTTATCTGAAGAGATTCGGATCCTCAGTGAAACCTTGAGGTAAAGTAGTCCACCTTAGTTGTTGTTTCCTCCTTGGCTCAGGATCTTCCCAATAAAATGCAAAGAGGTCCCTGCTATTTTCTGCTTGTGGCCAGGCCCAAAATGCATCCTTTAGGTCTATCACACTACCAAGTGTGACAGGGAGGGATATGATTCAAGAGAGTGCATGGGTTAGAAACGACAGGGAACCATGTGTGTGTCCTTTTGTTAACCTCTCTTAGATCCTGAACTAACCTATCTGCCTTTTTTACTGGTAAAATTGGGGTATTGTGAGGTGACATACAGGTTTCCAAAGTCCCTTCTTGTAGCAGTTTTTCAACCACTGGTTTTAGTCCCATCCTTCCCTCCTTGGAAATTGCATATTGCCTGACCCTTATGGGGTGAGATGGATGCTCTATAATTATTCCTATTGGTTTCATGTTCATCCTTCCCCTATTATTTTCAGATGCCCATACTTCTGATTCAATTTTATCTTTGACTTCAGTAAAGTTAAAACCTTTGCTTTCATTTGTCCTTCCTCTGGGAGTACACCTATACCTAATAATAACTGCAAATCTCGTCCTAATGGATTCTGTCCGGCCCCTGGGACTAACAATAAGTCTCTAGTAGCGAATTGGTTAGGGCCCTCAACTTGTACATTGTTGCAGTTTAGAGGTTTGGGGAATCCGAAACCAGGCAGAAACACCAATTTGTAGTGGTTTTAATTCGTCTATTTGAGTTTCTGGCTAAATGCTAGCACACTAAGTAAAATTACTTAATTTTAGTTATGAGATAAGGATTAGAAGTAGGCAAAGCAGCTTTAGACTTTAAGGAATATAAAGAGAATTTATTAACAGACTTAAATAAGGAATAATAATAATAATTAGGAATCAGAACAAAACCTTTAGAACACCTTCCCCCCCCCCCCCTCCTCCCTTCATTTCTTTCCCACTGACCATACAAAAGACAACACTTTGACCTGTAGTTAAATTACCACCTCTGGAACAGTTCTTAGTTCGTGTAGGGAGAGAAGTTTTCTCTTGTTCTATCATGTTGATTCTCCAGAGGAAATACAGTTCCTATGGATGTCAGCCTCACAGCAAGCAACCTCCCGGAGGAAAATATTTGCTTGTTCTGGAAACCCTTCCCACTTCAGTAGCTTTCCCAGGGCTACTACAAATGGACATATGATGGTCGTGGAGGTACTCTTTTGAGGATGAACATTTCTATTACAGCGGCAACGAAATCCCCTTTTCTCCTTATTGGCAACACAAGTCTTCTATTATTCCCGGGGCAAGGAATTTTTACACAAGAGTCTTAGTCCACTGGCTGTAGCTAGAACATTACATCCCCCCTTTTTCACTCTTTTAGACCATTGTTCATATATTACAGGGTGTATTATAGCCAAGTTTATCAACATGTCTTAACAAGAAAAGTTTCAGCCCTAAAATTTAAGGCACTCCTCCTCTCCTTCTTTGAATATAGACTTTGCTACATTCATTAACTTGGAGTCTTTATGTTGTACTTGTAGTGTCTTCATTCTTTTTCTTTCTGTGTGGGGGAAAACGGATGTTTTCAAGTCCCATCCTGATATTGAAAAAAAACAGTTAATTTGTCTTTTGGCCAGGCGATGGTCACATGACCTCCACCCGCGCTGTTCAAGTGTAGTATGTTCAGTGTTTTGAGTTGAGGGAGAGGAGCTTGTCTGCGCCATTCTCCATCCAAGCCGTGCCTCAGCTGCAGGGGCTGGTGCGGCCGTGTTCGAACTGTAGGGGGCTGCCCAAGCTCGCTCTCTCATGCCGAGCAGCGCCGCAGAGCCGACCGGTGGGGCCACGTCCAAGCTGCAAGGGGCCGGGACAAGGATCCTTGACTTGGGGCAGCAGAATGAAGCCCTTCTCGGCTCGGCCCACTAACTTCCTCCTCCCCTTCCCCTCCGCGCCATCTCATCCCCCTAGCCCAGGCCACGTGCGTGGCCTGGGCAGGCCTCACCAGAGAGCACGGAGGGGAGAGAAAGCTATGTCTTTCCTCAGTGAACCGGAAGTCTAAAAGAGGCCTTCTCCAGGTTTTCTGGTTTTATGCGTTCTGGAGGCAGAAACTGCAATACCTCCATTTGGGTATGTCATTTCCGGGTCACCCTCCTTCTTTCTGTACCAGGAGTTTCGACTAAGGTTACCCTATGACAATTCTTGATTAAAGGTGCCTTAAACCCTTCTCCCTTTGCCCCTATTACATTAACAGTTTTTTTACCTATACAACACCCCTCAGGAACCTTCAATACACATGATCTATCGGCTCCAGTGTCTACTATAAACTTCATTTCTTCCTCCTGGGGGCCTATTTTTAATTTTATCAAGGGCTCACTTCAGTGTTCCACCCCCAATATAAAAAGCCCCTGACACCCCTATGCCACCTCCCCTTCAAATGCTTTCATGTCTTTGGCGCGTCGCAGGCAATTTCTCTTGAAATGTCCAGGAACATCACAATAGTAGTGACAATTAAACTTCCCCACACACCTTACTGATTCCTCTTTTGTCGTTTCCCTAGGGGTCCCTGATGGCCTGGCCGGGTATGGCCCCAGCCTTTTCTTTCTGGATTGTCTCCCTTTTAATTATGGATTCTGCTTCCCTCATAGTGGCAACCATGATTTTTGCTTGGGCTTTTGCTTTTTCTTCGTCCCTCCAGACATACACCTTTTGGGCTTCTTTTAATAGTTCCTGTAAGCCTCTGTCCTGCCAATCTTCTAATTTCTTTAACTTCTTTCAGATGTCTGGACAAGAGTGAGCGACAAAATTTATTTTACGTACTATCTCTCCCACTGGGGTAGAGGGATCAACACCAGAATATTGCTGTATTGCTTTTCTAAGTCTTTCTAGCCATTCAGTGGGAGTTTCATCCTTCTCCTGTCAACTATTGAATGCCTGAGTTGCATTCTATCCTTGTGGGGTGGTCTCTTTTATTCCTCTTAGGATTAGATTTTGAAAATCAACCATGTTTTGTCTACCTTGAGTTTGGTTCTGGTCCCAGTTAGGCCTTTGAAGGGGCATTTTCTGGTCAGCAGGAACCCCTTGTTTATTTTCCCTCTCCCATATTCTCATTCCCGCTGCCCTAATAATTTGTCGTTCTTCTGGGGTGAATAATATACTCATAATTGACTGCATCTCTTCCCAGGTGTATGTGTTTGGCTCCAGAAACTGGTCAAACTGCTCTGCCAGACCTAGGGGATCTTCTAACAACACTTTCATCTCCTTTTTAAAGTTTCTTGCATCTGTAGAGTTCAAAGGAACATTTACAAATCCAGTTCTCCCCTGTGCCCCTCCAAGGGGAACTTCTCTTAAGGGAAACAACTTTCCCCTTTCTTCTGTCATCCTTGAGAGGGGAACGGGGTGGTGTGGTGGGAGTGTCTCCTCTCTAAGGGGGGCTCCCTCTCCCTGTGGTAGGGGTCCCCTTGTGGCTGAGCTGTGCCAATGGTGGGGTTATAAGGGGGCAGAAGATGTTCTAAGGGATCCCATTTACTCTCGGCTGACTTTGTTTTATCTTCCTCTACGCTCAGAATTGTTGTGGGTTTTACTTCTAATCCCTTCCAACATGCGGCATATTCACATTCTTCCAGACTGTAGGGTTTCTTTCTATTAACATGCACATTTAAAGCTTGGCACATCCAGCTCTCTGAGGAACCATATTTTGGCCAGCGTAGATTATCGGATCTAATTTTTCTTTCTGCCCATACCATCATACAGAAGTTTATAATTTTAACCTTATCTTTTCCTTTAGTAATACTAGATTCATCCCAATATTTTATCATAACCCCCAGTGAGCTGTTGGGTGATATATTAGCCAACAGCTTCTTGTTTGCCTCTAGATTTGCCTTACTTGCTTTTTGTCCCATATTGATTCAATTCCTTACCCGATATTCCACTTCTTACACTCCTTTATAAATTTCTTATTTACTTTCCCAAATGACTCTCACCCCTTCGGGTAAGAGGACTGCACAACAGAGAAAACTATTCCACTAGCCAGACCTAAACCAAAGAAAACTAAACCACTGATAACACTGAATTACCAGTAATAAAGTCACTAGTAAATTTATAATATCAGTCCAAACAAATGGAACTAAACCTCAAAATCAAACCTCTAGTTAATCTGTACTTCAAAGCCAAATCTCCCTGTTTTAAATCAGATTTCCTAGTGGAACGTCTAGGAAATTGCTCCCTTACCAAGGAATCCAAACTCTTATGAATTTTAACTCCTGAGATTCCTACCAAGGAACTCCTGAGAGTCCCTATTCCAGAATTCCACCAAGGTGTTCAACTCCTAAGAATTCCTGTCCACGGATCTCTACCAAGGGGTTTTAAATCCTAAGGAATAATTTCTGGGGGGTTCAATCAGCCTTTTTCTCTCGCTTCGCCTGGTCACCGGCCAATCCTCTTGTGAGGGGACAGAACCACGGTTAGAAAGGCTCCTCACTTGCATCGTGGAGCCAGCTATCTGGTCCGCATCTCATGCACACACCATTCATTCCCCCCTTCGCGCCCCCTGCACAAGAACTGGCCAATATTCTGCTTTCTTGTCTGGGTCTTCGTATGTACAAGGATTATGGGCAATTCACCATAATTCCCTTCAAGGGAGCTGAGCTCAAAAAAAAATCTTTTTTTTTTTTTTTTTGTCTTTGTTCTACAATTTAGGACGTGTTTCTGATTACTGCCTGCCAGTGCCCACTGCCTTCCTGGGCTACAGAAAACTGTTAGAGGCGTTCCCCTTCCCAGCAAGAACGCAGGACCTAGCTGAGCATCACGTTGAGGTCGCCAATTGTTAAAAACAGGTCCATGCACAAAAACTAGTCAAATAATATCGAACGTTTATTAGTAGAACAATGCAAAAACAGCACTGGGGTGCATAGCATATCCGCTAGAGGCACCATTTTTGTTCATTTCACAAATGGGTTAAATACTTTCTTTAAGTGTTACATATTCATTAAGCTCAGAAGAAAATTTACACTTCACACCCCTCTTTCCCTGGCCTCTGCCCTCCCTCCTGCCATCTTGGTGCCTTCCCAAGCCTGTCAAATTTCAGGCAGAGACTTCTTTTGATAGCTGTGAATTGGGGTGAGTGTCTTATCTTCTCGTGTCTCTTCCAAAATCCTCTGCTCTGTAATTCCTCAACTTGGCTGACGTTTATAGCTATATATGTATGACTACAATTTTTGATACATCACTATTATTTCAAGGTTGTAATTTCACTACAGTCTAGTTTCTACTTAACTATATTTTTTATCATAGCACTACAAATTACGAAGAGCCAACATTTATCATTTACTCATTCATTACAGGCCCCAAAAGGACCCCAGAAAGGCCCTAAACACCTCAAAAAGGTGGAAAATGCCAAAAAAAGGTCCCAAAAATTCTCCAAAAAGTCCCGAAATGCCCCCAAAAGACGAAATGCCCCCAAAAGACAAAATGCCTGAAAAGGGGCCTTAAAAGAGTCAAGAGGCCCAAAAACACCACAAAAAGAGCCCAAACTGACGCCAAAAAAGGGTCCAAAACAGTCCAAAATGGCCCATAAAGGGCCCAAAATGCCCCAAGAGACCCAAAAATGCCCTTAAAAAGGGTCCAAAACACCTCAAAAATGGCCCAAAATAGCCCCCAAAAAAGCGCCCACAGCACCCCAAAAAAGGGCCAAAAAAAACCAAAAAAGAGGCCCAAAAATGCTCCAAAAATGGACTCAAATGCCCCAAAAAGGGTCCCAAAAAGGGCCCAGAAATGCCCCCAAAAAAGGGCCCAGAAAAGGGCCTAAAATACCTAAAAAGAGGCCAAAAAATGCTCCATAAAGGGCCCAAAGCACCACAACAACAGCCCCAAAATTCCCCCTAAATGGCCCCAAAAGGGCCCGAAATGCCCAAAAAGCAACCCAAAAAAGGGCCTAAAATGCCCCCAAAAAAGGGCCCAAAACACTTCAAGAGACGAACAAATACCTCAAAAAAGGGCCAAAAATGGCCTTAGAAAGGACCCAAACAAACTCCGAAATGACCCAAAATGCCCCAAAAAAATGGCCTGAATAAAGGTCCAAAGAAGGCCCAAAAATGCCTTTAAAAAAGGCCCAGAACTCCACAAAAATCCCGGTTTTTGGGATTCCAATCCCCATTTTTGGAATTAAAATCCTGATCTTTTAAGATTCCAATCCCCATTTTTTGGGGTTTCAGTCCCATTTTTTTGAGGATCCCAATCCTGATTTTTTGGGATTCCAGTCCCGATCCAGAGGGGGGAAATACCTGAAAAAAAAAATCTGAAAAAAGGGATAAAAACCCCAGAACGGAATTAAACCCAAAGGATTTTATTGAAAAAATCTCCTTAAATAAAATTAACAAAGGGAGTTAATTCCTTAATTCCATGAGGAACTGTTGGATTTAAGGGATTTCCCCAGGAAAATCCTCACATTAAAATTTACAATTTATCCCCGAACAGGAAAAGGGGGGGGAGGGGGGGGGAACCCCCGACCTTCCCCATTTTTGGGAAAAAAAAAATCACACTTTTGGGTTCCAATTCCCATTTTTCCCAATTTTTTCCCATTTCCCCCCAAATTTTCCCCCATTTCCCCCCAAATTTCCCCATTTTTCCCATTTCCCCCATTTTTTCCCATTGAAAGTAATGAAGAAACTTGTCTTCACAAACAGTGTCTGAGAGATAAGGCTTGCACCCAGAGATAAAAAAAAAAAATGGGAAGGATTCCATTGATTGATGAATGACACAAGAAATTTACATTTACAAAGAAACCACAAGTTTACTGATAATTAAAACTGAATATTGGAATACGAAAGGAACCATGAGAAGGACCATAAAATTCCATTTCGGGAAAGACAAAAGTGGGGGGAGGGGAAATTATACATTGGAAAAGGGTTCTGTATTAGGCGGCCCGAGAAGCCTGTGCCTCTCGAGTACCTCAGCCAATGGGAAAAGAGAGAAGGGAAATGCAGTCGGGGAATTAGGATAAATGAGAGGCTGCGTCCCCCAAAATTTTGAGAGACCCCAGGGGAAATGCCCCATGGCCTCTCCCTTTATTCGAATAAAGTTACAGGACTCCTCTGTCTCCTTTTTGGACATAAACCTCTGGTGTTCGTGGATTATTTTCCTCACAAATGGGGGCTCGATCCGGGATCCTTCCACCATCCGGCTGCGGCGGGCAGCGAGCGGAGCTGAAGGCGCGCCTCACCCATTTTCGGTGATCAGCTCCCCTTGGTGCTGGCCGGCACCGGGCGATTGATTGGATGCCCGAGATTGTCCAGGAGACAGATGAGTGACGGACCAGGGAGGTCCGTGAAGAGTCCACAGGGAAGGACCACTGAAAATCTCACCGGTGAGTGAAATGGGATCTTTGGGGAACAAACCTGGAGGGGCACCCAAGGCGGGTCGCGCAGGATAAACAAGGCACCGAGGGAGGGCTGCAAACGTAAAGTCGAGAAGGGCCCCCAGCAAAAGGGATGACGATCCCAAAATATCTCCAAAGAATCCCTTGTAAGAATGTCGAGTCGGTTTACACATTCTTCCAGAGGTAATTAAAGACACACATGCCCAGAGGGGGCAATAAGGGAGAGTCGGGAAGGGGTCTCAGCAATCCATGCCCAGAGGGGGCAATAAGGGAAGTGTGAAGTTAAAACAAATAACAGTGGGAGGCTCTGTGATAAGGAAAGACTGAGAAGTTCTCTGTGTGATCTTCAAAATCTTGTCTAATACAGGGCTGGCTGCAGGTCTTTTGTATTCCCGGCTTTCAGGGAAGGGAAAGCAGGGAAGTATTGTTCCTAAACCCCCACCCCTGAGCCATTAGCCCGGGTGGAGGATTTGGGTTTGTCCGCTTGCTATTCAGGACATTAAGGGGGTTTCTGTCGGACGCCGGGTGCAACCGACAGCACGGGCTGGGAGATCTGTGGGGGAGGTGCGGGACCGAGCCAAGGCTGTGGGACAGCCGGGGCTCAGTGCCAGGCGATACCTGACGCCGCCAAACCCCCGCGGGCAGGGGCTGCAGTGACTCCCCGGGCCCATGAAGTTGCAGGACGCCCCGGCCCCAGCCCGTCCCTGAGGCACTGTCAACTGTGCCCGCCTGCTGAGCTGAGCCGGCACCTGGGGCTATACAGAGCTTGTAGTGCTGGGAGCCCCAGGACCAAAGGGAAGGGGGCAGCCACCAGAAATAAAACATTAGAAATGAATTGTTCAAGGTGTTGGGGTCTGCTATTATACCAGGAACTCAACTGAGAACTGTGTTTTCTAGTAAACACGGGAACTTCTCTATCTATGTCAAAGGAAGAACAACTGTTCAAATGTTCTTTTCATAGGTGAGAAAGATGTGTGTCTGTGTGTTAATTTAACTTTTACTGGCAAATAACAGTAACACGGGGATGCCCATAAGAGTTTGCTGAATGTGTGAGATGGGTTTGAAAAGCATGAGTTTCTGATAATTCCTAATTCTGATTGTGGTTTTCTAAGAAGAAATTTAATAACTGGAGTTGGAAATGAGAGTTGGCGTTGTGGAGGGTAATGGGTAAGCTAACACTGTTGTGAATACTGGACTGAACACAGAGGTGTGGGCAGTCCCAGGGAATATGGAAAACTGGTTATGAAACCTGTCCACGTTACTCTAAGGCAACCTCGACAACTGGTGCCTAAAAAGCAGCACCCTCTTTCAAAGAAATGAAAGAAGGGATTACAGCCTGATACTAACTTAAAGGTGGGTCTTTGGAAACCGTGTGTGTGTTCCCCTATAACTCTCCAATCCAGCCAGTTATAGTGCAAGACTTGACAGTAGTAGATAAAACTATTAAACCCAGGCACTCCACAGTCCTAGATCCTTGTATCATCTTGATTCAGGTTCCCTCCTCACACTGGGGCTAAAGGGATGCTATAGCTCGCTGGTTCCTCTGTCTAGCCCGGCGTTAATCAGACAGGTTCCAGCTGGCTATATTTCCAGGAGTGCCCCTGTCCCCAGGGCACTCTGGCAGCATCTTCTAGACACTTAGCCAGAGAAACTGCGGCCTGCATTGGTGGTGCAGGGACTGAGTCCAGTTTAGCTATCAGCTGAAGTTGAATAATGAGAGGGCTCTTGGTATGCCTTTAATTCTGAGTGGCTTTATTGCAGGAAGCTCCACACAGAGGGGAGGCAGGAATCCAAGAGGCCGAGGGGCCCTCAGACCCAGACTTAGGAGTTATCTCATACAACCAATCACCAGGGGGTCTAGGGGAGGCTAGGGAAGGTCCAGGGTTACTTGGTCCTATGGAATGGGGAAGGGAAGGGGCCCAGGAGATAACATGGGATAGGACAAAGGCTCTTGGGGGGAGGGAGGAGATGATGGACACCAGCAGTGGCTACTGTGGTTTGTTCTGGGTTAAACCATGGTCACTCCACTTTCCAGGGGGTACCCAGCCCCTTTAAACTTTCTCCACCAGTGATCTTTCTCTTTTTCTAAGTCGTCTCCCCCTGGGGTCTCCAAGGACACTTCCACAGCAGCTACAGGATGCTTTCTGGAAATTCCCTCTTATAGAGCATAATAAATAGTATTTTGCCTTTGAGTAAGAACAAGAGGGATAAGAGGTTAATTTACTCCAACTCTAGGAATGTGGTTATTGCAGTATGTGAAAGGCTTGCTCCTATTGAGAGAATGGGAAGAAGTGGTAGGTGAAGCAACTGTGAAATTGCTCAGTTTTCTGACTAGTGGGAGAGCTGTGTTTTAACACTTCAGCAAGACAGGGACTGGCTCTGATATACTGTGTGTGATAAAGAGAGTGAGCACAAGGAGGAAGGAAAATCTGGGAAATGCAGATTGTACATAGAAAGTTTAAGATTTTCTTTTAAGGATTTTTTTATTCACTAAGAAAACAAAGGGTTTTAAACTGTAGAAAAAATGTGAAAAATATCTTTGTTTGTACAAGGAGTTGTAAAAATAGTGGTTTCTTCTGTAAGCTTAAAAATTTGAACACATCTTTCTCTGAGAGAATTATAAAAATTGTAGCAAATGAATTTTGAGATTTAATTCCTTTGTTTACGTGAAGTTTTGTACAGAGCTGAAAAGCTCTGTTTGGAGGGGACCCAATCCCCTCTACTTTTTGTGTTTTGTTGTTATGGTAGTTTGAAAGTAAATCAGTGAGAGACTCCAAGTCAGAACTACAATTTAATAGAAAAATTAAAATAAACGCAATAGTACAAAAACACTGACAGAGTCAGAATACAACCTGACACCCTGTCAGTCAGGGTGTTGGTAGTAGTCCACTTAGAAGGTGATTGCAGTCCTCTGGGAGTGATAGATGTGGTTCTGTTGAAGCAGTGATCCTGTGAAAGGTGTAGTTCTCCTCTGAGGGTCCAGTGGTGGTGTAGAAGGATCTGGTCTTCCTCTGGGAATCCAGTGGAAAAGCTGACTTGTGGTGTTTCAAACTGTTGTTTATATTCAGTTAGAGATACATTGGTTCCTCCCCCTGGGCGGGGCATCTCACAATGGGATGATGGAGTTTATCAGTGGGACTCAATGGCCCATTAACTGCAGCCATTAGGGATGAGCAAAGCAAAGTGCCCCACCTGGCTCTAACGGCTGGCCCATTAGAGAAGATGTCCTGCAGCCATCAGGGATGAGCCAGGAACACTGCCCCACCCGGCCCCAACATCCCATGAAGATGGTGATAGAATACATACCATTGTAACCTAAGACATTATCCACCCCTTATTCTATCACTATCTATATGATACACAAACCAATACCCCCTTTAAACTTTACATATATATATGTACATATACAATGAAACTTTACACACAGTTCTCACTTAATTTTAAGTTCCCTTGTGGTACACAATGGGTTTCCCCATCTTTCTGCATTACCCACCAAGTGTAACCAGGTCCTTGAGCAAAAACAACCCCGCAGATGGGTTTGCCTTTGTCTGAGGTGGGACTAATCCAAACAGTCTTTCCTAAAATGCCTTTCGTGTGTACCACAGGGACTCTATCTCCGTTCACTGTGTGCAAGGGTTCAGACTGGGCAGGACCAGCTCGGTTGATGGAGCCTCGTGTGTTGACCATCCAGGTGGCCTTTGCTAAGTTCATTTCCCAATTTTTGAAGCTCCCCCTGCCAAGTCCCTTCAGGGTGGTCTTAAGTAGTCCCTTGCACCGTTCAACTTTCCCGGCAGCTGGTGCATGATAAGGGATATGATATATTTACTCGATGCCATGTTCTCTGGCCCAGCTGTTTATAAGGCCATTCTTGAAATGGGTCCCGTTGTCCGACTCAATTCTCTCAGGGGTGCCATGTCTCCACAAGACTTGCTTTTCCAGGCCTAAGATGGTGTTTTGGGCGGTAGCATGAGGCACAGCATAGGTCTCTAACCATCCAGTGGTTGCTTCCACCATGGTCAGCACGTAGCACTTGCTTTGGCGGGTTTGGGGAAGGGTGATGTAGTCAACTTGCCAGGCTTTTCCATACCTATACTTCGACCATCGTCCACCGTACCACAGAGGCTTCACCCGCTTGGCCTGCTTGATCATAGTGCAGGTCTTGCAGCCATGGATGACTTGTGAGATGCTGTCCATGGTCAAGTCCACCCCTTGGTCACGAGCCCATCGGTACGTTGCATCTCTTCCCTGATGACTGGAGGCATCATGGGCCCAACGAGCTAGAAATAATTCTCCCTTCTGCTGCCAGTCCAGATACACCTGTGTTACTCTCAGTTTGGCAGCTTGGTCCACCTGCTTGTTGTTACGATGCTCTTCATTGGCCCGACTCCTGGGTACGTGTGCATCCACATGTCGAACCTTCATGGTCAGCCTCTCTACACGGGTAGCGATGTCTTTTTGGGTCTTTGAAATACCCATTTCTAAGATAGTCTATGCCCAGGATGCATGGGGCCTCTGGGCCGGTGTAAGAGTCTGGACGGAAATCCCTTGTCTGCCTCACGACCATCGACAGAAGCAGAGGCCGAAAACCCAGAGACCCTAAGAGGGGAAAAGGACTTTTGCACAATGAAGTCCAGACAGATCTTGATGGGGTGCCTGCCAGGTGCCCAGGTGTACTGCAGAGCTGTGCTGTTGAGCTGTGCTGCAGAGGCGTGTTGGTACATGCCCGTGGGAACCGTGTCTGCCCGGCTACCGGGGCGGAAAGAACTGAAAGATATGTCCTGTACAGCTGCACCTGTACTCTAAAACAATGGGCCTTACTCCCCACCTGCTGGCTACTTGCCCCTCGTCTCTGGAGGGATTGCCTCATCTCTTGGTTACCTGCCCCCCGCTTTCGAAAAGACTATAAAGAGACTCTCAAAAAGTACTCCTACGAGTGCTCCCTACGGACGAGACGAATCCATCGGATCCGGACAACGAGGAACTTGTCGTGCCGTGGTAGCTATGCCCCTCCTTTCCTTTTCTCTCTCTCTTTCTCTCTCTCTCTCTCTCTCCTCTATCGCATAAGCGTGTTGTTGGCACTCAATAAAGTGCTTTAGTTTTTTGGTTAAAGCAAAAATACTTGTCCCTGTTTTCTTTTGCACTCTGAGATTCAAAGTAACGAACCATCACGACCCCTGCTCCTACGAGCGGATCTTGACATCAATTGGCGTCACGGACAGGATTCTGAGGCAGAAGGGGCTGCAAGGTTTTGTGTAGTCTGTAACAGGGGAAGGATATTTTGCTCCAGCCGCACCTAGCCCAACACTCCGAAAGGGTGAGCGGTGTCTAGAAAGCAAGGGGGGCATCTCGAATTTCCCGCAAACTGCACATGCCTAGGTGAAAAGCACCCCTATACTCTGTTGAGGGTTCTGTCTTCAGAATTTCACAAAAGAATCTCTTAGTGCAAAAGGGGGAGTGTTGTGTTTCTTTTTAAGGTGGGTGTGTAAGGAGTTAGTCTACTGGGTGTTAGGAGAGGCAATGGATTGTAACTAAACAGAGCCTCCAGTAGACTTAGTCTCTTCGCCACTTTAGGGAAGAGAAGGGGAACACAGCCCGGTTCTCGGGACTGTGGATGCAACTAAGTTTTACCTCCCTAAAGCGGTTTTCATTGTCCCTTCGAAAACATGACCTCAAACACTAAAACAAAACATACAGCTGCATTTTACGCTTTGTTAGCAAAACACAATGCCAGACCTTCTCCAGGAGGGGAAGAGTGGGCACAAAACAACTGGTTCAATTTAGAAAATGTGATTGATAGAATTCACTTTTTACAGCATGGGTCAAAATTCAAACTTGGCCAAGATAAAGCTGTAATTTGCTCTGTCCTAGGAGCATGCCTTACATCAGCTATAGATCACCGCTTTAAGCGGTGCAGTGAACAAGAAACAATAATAGACTCTCTCCAAAACTTACTGGAAGTTTTGCAGAAACAATTAGAGGAAAAAGAGAATTATATTCACTTGTTACAAGATCTCTTGAGAGAAAAATGTCTTAAAAACTCAAGGAACACCGATCCACCACAAGACACAAAGGAAAAGGAATCACTTTACCCCCACAAAGAATTAAAGCAAGTAAAAATTGTGGGGAAAACTGCTGTCCTCCTATGACACCTTTAATTAAAACAGAATATGTCTCCCAAGTGTCACTCACCGGAGGAGACCAAATTCATTGAACTGAACAGGAGGCCAGTGGATACTGGGGACATGGTGTTTTCTTAACAACAGGAGACAAACATAACACCTCGTCCCCAACTCAGCATGCAACTTTCCAAGCTGGGGGACTCAATCCTCCAGAAAGTGGAGACCCTTTAGCTATTGTTAGTACCCCTGATCAACTTCTAGAAAGCGTCCACAAAGCCGCTTGTCTGCCAACGATACATGAAAAGAAGTTGATTCCTGAATATGAATCCCCTGTGCAAATGCCTGTGAAACCTGAAATGAAGACCCCTTTAATTCGGGGTCCCCCAGAATCACTCAAACCCACAGCGATTGTCTTACAGAAAACCATAGCCGCTGTGAGTCCCGTAGAGAAACTGGAAAAATTCCTTGAAAACCCAACAGATCGAACCAGATTTACTGATCCCAGGAATGCTCCAAATTCTACACCTTCTCAGCCGTTGGGTTCACACTTGAATTCACCTGCCAGTGATCGCAAAGTTTATACATGTAGTGAGGTTGCAGAAGATCTGATTGATTACAATAGAAAATGTGGAACTGTAAAAACCCCACAAGAGAAATCAGAGAAAACACTGGCTAGCAAGGACATTGGGGTCCCTCATAGTGAAAACCCAGAAAATAGTGGACCCCCCTTGCTTTCTCAAAGTCTGGGCAGTGAGCCTAAAGAACCCCTCCCTCAGAGCCTGGGAAGTGAGCCAAAGCAGCCTTTCCTTCAAAGTCCAGGCAACGACCCAAAACAACTTTGTCCTCAAAACCAGGTAAACTGGTTTTTGGGAATTTGGTGGAAGGATATCCCACCTGAAACCTTAACCTTTCTAGATCAGATTAAAATGCCTGAATCTAGGAAAGATCTCCAACATGCTTTAGGGTTATTGGTGTTCTGGAGAAAACACATCCCTGATTTTTCCATAATTGCCAGACCTCTTTATAAATTGCTGAGAAAAGGGGTGAGATGGGAATGGGATGCTTCTCAAGAAGAAGCCTTACAATTGCCGATTTTTGAAGCAACAGTTCACCAAGCCCTAGGTCCTGTTCACCCTACAGATCCTTTCCAAGTGGAATGGGGATTTGCCTCCTCAGGGCTGTCAGTAAACATCTGGCAGCGGGGCCCAGAGGGCCCAACAAGGCCTGTTGGTATTTATTCCCATGGTTTCAGAGATGCTGAAAAAAGACACACTATCTGGGAAAAGGGGCTGTTTGTGGTTAGCTTAGCTCTGATAGAAGTGGAGAAAATTACACAACAACAACCAATTGTTTTGAGTTGCCCTTTCAAAGTTATTAGGGCAGCTTCTACCGGGACCCCCCAACCTGACGGGGTGGTCCAGAGGGCCTTAGTTAGAAAGTGGGATGCTCAGATTGAACACTATTGTAACACTTTCTCAATAACGGAAGGAGCTGTAAAAAACCTGGCAATACAAGAAGGCTTCAGTAGCAGCCAAGACAAACCTGCCTCAGTTATTAAGGTAGCCCTCCACACTTCCTCCAGTGAAACAGAGGGGGAAGGCAGTGCCCAAGTTGGCGAGCTGATAGCTGTTTGGAGTGTTCTCCAACATGAAGTACAGAATATCTTTCTTGTTTGTATCTATACTTATTTCTATGCTGTGTTTAAGGAATGGACTGAGTGGCTTTCTTTTTGGCAGCAAAAAGCATGGACAGCCTCTGATGCCCTAGGGAAGGAGCATCGGACAAATACACGCTGGATAATTCCATCATTTTAACCTTTTCTGCCCCTTGGTGGCAGGCTCTGTTGTGTTTTCTTTTCACAGGGGAACTCCGAGGGACATGAAGAATTTATAGATTTAAAATAAATGCCATAGCAAAGCCCATACTGAGTGCAGTAGCTACATATTATGGTATAAACACCCCCCTTGTGCTGGATGACAAGAATAATGCTTTTTCCCTCCCTTTATGGTAACATGAGGTGATAATTGCTGAACTTTTTGTTAAACTTAGCTGTTGTACAATTTTCCCATAAAATCATGTGTGGTAAAAACAATACAAGATACTGGGGGGGGACTTGAAGTTGATGTTGTAATACCTATCACCCAACCATTGGTTATGCTAAGCCTGAAAATTTTTGAAATTGGACCAAATATAATCAGGACCAGGTATGGTCTCTTAAACAAGTTAAATTGCTAATGCACAGAAATTCAGCCAACTTGTTCATCTTTTAACACAAAGAGACATAACCGGTGCCGTGGGAACAGGATTGGGAATCTTGAATAGCATTGATTCAGAAGTACTAATGAATAAATTGGCTGTCACAATTAGAGATTTAACCAAATTATAACGACCACTGCAGTTGTCATTAACCCACCAGTGGTTGTTATTAAACATATTAACTCAGTGAATGTTAACCGTATGTCATGCTTCAGTGCATTCAATATTCCCTATCATTGCATTGGGGCTGAATTGGGGTGGAACTATTCTTTATCCTTTTGAGCATAAGCAATGGACCTGTCAAATTGATAAAAAATGGCAAACTGTGGATTTAGAAACTTGAGCTGTCCGGGAACAACTAGGGTTCATTTGCGAAAGTAATGCAATCAGAGCTCAGGACATTTGCTTAGACACGGAACAGAATATCTGTCATTTTGAAATTAATCCTAAAGAGAATCCTGAAACAGTGCTTGTGTATATAGGCAATGGATGTGCATGCTTGAGAACTGCTTGCGACCGAGTAGTTGTAGAAAATTTGGTGATGGACACTAAAAATCATTCAAATTTTTGTGTTTGCAATTTTACTAAAATCGTAGGATGTGATTTTTCTTATTCAGCTCCAGTTACTTCTTATCACCTTTTGCAATCCAATTACTCGCTGATACACCAAGTTGTGCCTACCCCCATTGGGATGAACCTTACCTTGGTAAAGCAATTGTTGCTTCATCAGGATTTAATCGAAATTTTGGAGAAGATCAAGAACGGACAGAAAACCTTGGTAACTGTTCATCACAATGTAAACAAAATACATCGTGTTCTGGAAAGGGTAAGAAAGGATGCTGACCACAGTTGGTGGGATACCCTTTTTGGGTGGTCACCTACTGCCACAGGTGTCCTGAATAAGCTGTGTCATCCCATCATTGTTCTCCTGATTCTAGTTTTAGTAGGTTTTGTCTTGTCAGCAATTTTGTATATCATGAACTGGAGAATGATGAAACGAGTAGCATACTTGACATCCATAATGAATATGCATAATCTGGTTGATGTTTCATCCTCTGTGGACACCCCTGACATTATTGATGCAAGGCGAGCTAAGGTGTAATAAGAAATTGGATAAATACTTTACTGCTCATTGTAATTTAATCAATTATTAATGAAATTTTAAGGTATTTTTATTGTTTGTGATTCAATCAATTAATGTAATTTTAAGGTGTAACAATGTATTAATGTAATTTTAAAGTATAACGATTTAATCAATTATTAATATGATTTTAAGCTATAATAAGAAATTAAACTGGTTTATTTGAATAATTATTAATGAAATTTTACTATAATAAGGCAATTGTTGCCCTGTTGAAATTTAAACAAAATTTCATGTGATTAAAATTACTTATTCTTTTGTTTTCTTTTTCTTTTCTTTTCCCTTCTCTCTTTCTCTTTTGTCTCTGTTTTCCGGGGTATGCTTCCGGCATGGACGAGTCCTGAAGACATCGAGACAACGCTACAGGTTCCTGACGACGATCGTGAGCCACGGGGTGGTGTAAGAGTCTGGACGGAAATCCCTTGTCTGCCTCACGACCATCGACAGAAGCAGAGGCCGAAAACCCAGAGACCCTAAGAGGGGAAAAGGACTTTTGCACAATGAAGTCCAGCCAGATCTTGGTGGGGTGCCTGCCAGGTGCCCAGGTGTACTGCAGAGCTGTGCTGTTGAGCTGTGCTGCAGAGGCGTGTTGGTACATGCCCGTGGGAACCGTGTCCGCCCGGCTACCGGGGCGGAAAGAACTGAAAGATAGGTCCTGTACAGCTGCACCTGTACTCTAAAACAATGGGCCTTACTCCCCACCTGCTGGCTACTTGCCCCTTGTCTCTGGAGGGATTGCCTCATCTCTTGGCTACCTGCCCCTCGTTTTCGAAAAGACTATAAAGAGACTCTCAAAAAGTACTCCTACGAGTGCTCCCTACGGACGAGACGAATCCATCGGATCCGGACAACGAGGAACTCGTCATGCCGTGGTAGCTATGCCCCTCCTTTCCTTTTCTCTCTCTCTTTCTCTCTCTCTCTCTCTCTCCTCTATCGCATAAGCGTGTTGTTGGCACTCAATAAAGTGCTTTAGTTTTTTGGTTAAAGCAAAAATACTTGTCCCTGTTTTCTTTTGCACTCTGAGATTCAAAGTAACGAACCATCACGACCCCTGCTCCTACAAGTGGATCTTGACAGCCGGTCATGATGGGGTGTTTCTGCCTCTCATTCCCAGTTAAACTCACTTCATCTTCCAATACAGTCAGATGCTGGGATCCTCCTGTCACCCCAAAAATAGAAATAGATTCTGTTCCCACGTACCTTGATGGCATCAGGGTACATTGAGCGCCGGTGTCAACCAAACCCGTATATCTTTGTGGGTCAGACGTGCCAGGCCATCGGATCCACACAGTCCAATAGATCCGGTTGTCCCTTTCCTCTACCTGTCTAGAGACAGGGTCCCTCTATTCCTGTTCATGGTACACGTTGCTCTCTTCCTGTAAATATGTTCTTGAGGTCTCTTCAAGAGGATCAGTCATATCATCATTTCTATACTGTCCAGGGTTCTGTCAACAAGAGACCGGAGCGGCGTTGACTCTAGGTGGGCTTCTTTTGGTAGCTGTTTTTCTTTTCAGTTCACATACACAGGCTGCTAAGGTAGAGGTGGGTTTTCCATCCCACTTCCTCATATCTTCTCCATGCCCCTGAAGGAAAAACCAGAGGTTACCTCGTGGAGTGTATCTTCTTTCTCTGGCTAGGGGATGTTGGATCCTAATAGCAGAGACTCTTGTTGGTTCTGGTGAGATGTGGTGAATTTCTTGCTTCAGCTCCTTTCTGAGTTTCTCTTCCAAGTTCCGGACGTGCTCAGCCAGCTGTGTTTCCACAGATGAGACATGGGTGCGAAATGGGGCAGTGACAGTGTCCTCATAAATTCTTAGTTTGTTGACCAGTACTCTCACCTTGTCCGCTCCTTCCCTCCATTGCAGTGTTGCTAGGTAACGGGAGTACATCTCTGGTCCGAGCCGTGCAAATCTCAACCACATCTGCGACGTGCATTGAACATCATCTGGGTTCTTAGGGAATCTCTCATCTTCTGAGAAAATGATCTCCAGCACGGCCAATTCTCTCAGGCATCGGATACCTTGTTCCATTGTGCTCCATTTTCCCTGGTGCACCTGGAGGTCTTCTTTACAAAGGTATCTGTCCCTTACACTTGCCAGCAGTCGCCGCCAGAGGCTGAGAGTTTCTTGGGTTTTCCCGATCCCCTGGTCAATGACCACATCCCGGGACAGGGATCCCAGTTGCCTGGCCTCACTTCCATCTAGCATGGTGTCATTGGCTGCAGCGTCCCAGATGCGAAGCAGCCAGGTCAGGATGGATTCATTTGTCTGGCGGGTGAACTCCCTCCATAGGTCACGCAGCTCACCCAGGGATAAAGAGCGAGTGATGATCTCTGGCTCCGTCTCTTCTGCTTGGTGCGAAGGTCCAGCCTCCTCCCCATCGGTCACTGTGCGGGCTGATTTGCTCCTGGTTTTCTTTTTCTGAAGGGGGGCAACTGCTACTGGCTTAGGCTGTTCTGGCTTGGTGATGGTTTGTGTGGAGACTGTCGTTTCTTTCAGTCTCTTTTTCCTTCATGACAGTTTGTGTAGATATGGTGCCTGTTGCTTTGCAGCTTTTCTTGTCCTCATCCTGAGGATACTGTGCTGCATCGAGCATTGTTCTGACTCTAAGCATGGTGTACACGGTGCAGGTCATAGAGAGAAAAGAAAACAGAACTGACAGCAAGATTATACCATCTTTGACATCCAAAGGTAACTCAATATTTTCAAAAAGTGTTGTGTCAGGTCTGAAAGGCTGAAAGAAACCATTCTCTACTCTTTCCCCTAGGGGCTGGGTGCGATTGTTGAGGAGGCCCCAGATGTAGCAGCCTAGACTAGGACAAGCAAACAAAATTGAGTATATATTCTGAATGGTGTTCATTGCCTCGGAGGTTATCATGCAATAGACATAGTAAACTAATAAAGCAATTTTTATATGATACCCCGGCCTACACAGGGGCGTTACTACGGGCAGGTAGTTCCCCATCTGTGGAAATATATATAGAGCAAGGTACAGGACACATGTAGGTATGTTGAGTATCATGGTGAATAGGTAGCTTCTAGAACACAAAATTGTAATTCTGACTTTCCTCAGGGCCTTGCCCCACAGCGGGCACCAAAAAAAGTGGCAGTTTGAAAGTAAATCAGTGAGAGACTCCAAGTCAGAACTACAATTTAATAGAAAAATTAAAATAAACGCAATAGTACAAAAACACTGACAGAGTCAGAATACAACCTGACACCCTGTCAGTCAGGGTGTTGGTAGTAGTCCACTTAGAAGGTGATTGCAGTCCTCTGGGAGTGATAGATGTGGTTCTGTTGAAGCAGTGATCCTGTGAAAGGTGTAGTTCTCCTCTGAGGGTCCAGTGGTGGTGTAGAAGGGTCCGGTCTTCCTCTGGGAATCCAGTGGAAAAGCTGACTTGTGGTGTTTCAAACTGTTGTTTATATTCAGTTAGAGATACATTGGTTCCTCCCCCTGGGCGGGGCATCTCACAATGGGATGATGGAGTTTATCAGTGGGACTCAATGGCCCATTAACTGCAGCCATTAGGGATGAGCAAAGCAAAGTGCCCCACCTGGCTCTAACGGCTGGCCCATTAGAGAAGATGTCCTGCAGCCATCAGGGATGAGCCAGGAACACTGCCCCACCCGGCCCCAACATCTCATGAAGATGGTGATAGAATACATACCATTGTAACCTAAGACAGTTGTGAAAAGCCAGAGTTGGCAGGGTTCGGTCCTGAAGCCAACTCTGCTGCTGCTGCCTTGTGGGGATATTGCTGTCCCTATACAGGCCTAGGAATTTAAGAATACAAGGAATTTTACAAGTACCAATACCCCAGACAAAGAAGGAGCTACAGCAGGGTTTTTTTTGATTGGTGAAGTACTGCAGAACATGGATTGAAGATTCTTCTGTTTTAGCCAGACTTTAAAATTACTTTTTAACCCAAGACAGTCCTAGTGTTGTAATATGAACACCAGAAGGAGACCAAAGCTTTAGAAAATTAAAAGACAAATTATTTAATGCTCCAGTCTTAGCTCTTCCAGACTCAAAAAGGGGAATTTGAGTTGTATGTGGATGTTGAACAAGGCCATGTTAAAAGAATTCTAATACAAGAACACGGTGGGACACAGTGGCCTGCTGCTTATTTTTCTAAGCTGTTAGACCCTGCGGCCAGAGGCTGGCCTCTTTGTCTGCAGAGCTGTGCAGCCACAGCCCTGATGGTAACTGAGGCCTGAAAATTGACAATGGGAGGGTATTTGATTGTTAAAGTTTCACATCAGGTTAAAGCTTTGTTAACTGAAAGAGCCTCTAAGTGGATGACCAGTGCTTGGTTACTACAGTATGAATCTTGTTTAATGGAACAGGAGGATTTGGAACTGAGAAGTGGGGACGGGTCTAACCCAGCCTCGTTTCTTAACAGCCCTGGAGAGGGGGTGTATTGGGTCTGATTGGGGTAAAGCTCACAGCTCTTACAGTGCTGTGCTTTGTATCGGTAGCAGGCATTGATAACAGAGCAGTGTTTTGGCTACTGCCAATCTGTGCTGTCCCTCTGACATTCCTTCCCCCTGCTGAAGGGGATGGGGGTGGGCAAGATCCTGGGAGGGGACACAAGCAGGCCAGCTGACCCCAGTCAGCCAAAGGGATGTTCCATACCATATGACGTCAGCTCAGGTACAAAAGGAAAGGAAGAGAGGAGGAGGGGGAGGCACTCAGGACTCGTCCATGTTTGCCTTCTTGAACAACCGTCACGCGTGCTGAAGCCCTGCTTCCCAGAAAGTGTCCGGACATCGCTACTGATGGGAAGTAGAGATTGATTGTTTTCCCCTCTGCCCTTGCGCGCACAACTATCTGCTTGCTTGTTCTATTTTTCCCGCTGTAATAAACCTGCCTTATCTTACCCTAGTAGTTTTTTCCATATTATTCTCTCCCCTCTCCCAGTGGGAGAGGGAGTGATAGAGTGACAGAGTGGGCACCTGGCACCTAGCTGGGGTCAACCCAGGACAGGAGGACTGGGAAGAAACCCATGCCTGCATTCGGGTGGTAAATCTCCCGGACTCAGACCAGAGAGGGTTTGTGAGTCACCCCCTGGTCTGGGGGAGAAAGTGTGTTTATTGATGAATCTTCAGGAGTGATAGAGGGGAGGTTGCCACCCATACGGTCTACTCAGACAGCCGAGCTGTGTGCACTTGTGAGAGCCTGTAAATTATATCAGGACAAGCTAGTGAATGTTTTTACTGATTCTAAATATACATATGGGTAATACATACGTTTGTGAAACTATGGGAAGAAGGAAGTTTATTAATCTGCAGGGGAAAAACATTAGCTCATGAGAACCTAATTACTTGCTTATTAGAAGTGGTGGATTTACCAAGAGAAGTAAAAATAAAAGCTGTTAAAAGACATCAGGCTAGGTACTTAGAAGAGACAATAAGTAATTGTTGCGGTTTAGAGGTTTGGGGATCAAAATTAGGTATGAACATTAATTTTGTAGACAAGATTATTTGATTTTGTTGTGAGATAAGGATTAATAGTAGGCAAAGCAGGCTTATACTTTAAGGAATACAAAAAGGAATTTTATTAACAGACTTAAAATAGGAATAATAATCAGGCATTTACACCAAACCCCTTAGAACACTCTTTTCCCCTCCCCACCTTTTCTATTTTCTTTCTTGCTGACCATACAAAAGGTAACACTTCAACTTATAGCTAATCTACCACCTCTGGAACAAAACAGTTTTCTTAATTTATGTAGAGAGAGAAGCTTTCTTTTGTTTTATCATGTTGACTCCCATAGGAAACACAGTTTCCATGGTTATTAGCTTTCTAGTAAGCAATTCTCTCTTTGAAGGGAGGCATTTGCTTTTCCAGACCCCTTCCCATTTCAGTAGCTTTCCCAGGGCTACTACCAATGGACATATGATGGTCATTGAGGTGTTCTTTTTGAGAGTGAATGTTTCTATTACAGTGACAACGACATCCCCTTACTTCGTCATCGGCAACACAAGTCTTCTTCTACTGTTTCCTGGGGCGAGGAAAGAAAAGTCTTATACACAAAAGTTTCAGTCTACTGCTTACAACTTAAAACATTACATTCCCTTTTTCTCACCTCTTTTAGACCATTATTCATATATTACAGGGTATATTACAGCTAACTTTATCAACATGTTTTTTACAAAAGAACTTTCAGCCTTAAAGCACTCCTCATCTCTTCCTTCTTTGAATATAAGCTTGGTTATATTCATTAACTTAAAGTCTCTATGTTGTACCTTTCGTAGGTGCCTTCATTCTTGTGCTCTTTCTGTGTGGGAGGGAGAAATGAATGCCCTCAAAGTATCATTTTGATATTAGAAAAGGAACAGTTAATTTGTCTTTCAGCTGGGTAATGGTCACGTGGCTTTCGCCCGCGTGGTTTAAATGTTATAAGTTCATGCTTGAAGTAGAGGAAAAGATCCCATCTGCGCTGCCCCTCCATCTAAGCTGTGTTTTAGTCATGAAGGCCCGGCGGGACTGCGCCCGTGCTGCAAAGAGTTAGTCCAGGCTTTTTTTTCTGCGCCGGGCCGCCCGGGGCCACCCAGCGAGATTCACATCTGAGCTCCGTGGGAGGAGCCCAGTCTGAGCTCTCTCTCTCTCTCTCTGCCTGAGGCCGCCCGGCTGGAGCCCGGTCTGAGCTCTTCTCTCTCTCTCTCTCTCTCGTGCCGAGTTCACTGAGGGGCTACCCGGGCAGGGCGCCCCCCGAGGTCCACAGGACCCGACGTCAAAACCTCTTCCCGCTGGGCCGTGCCACGGAGAGGGGACCAGCCTGGCCCAGGCTAGACGAACGGAGCTGGCGAAGTTCCTTGGCCAGGGGCAGTAGAATGAGGCGGCTTAGGTTGTCTCTCTCCCCTCCCCCTCCCCGCGCCATGCGGGTTGGCAGCCCCAGGCCATGTGGCCTGGGGTGACCTTACTCAGCTCTGGCGCGGAGAGGGAGAGTGACTTCTTTCTTCAACGAACCGGAAGCCTCAAAAAGAGCTTCTTCTGGTGTTTTCTTGGTTTTATGAGTTTTTTTAGGTAGGCAGAGTTTATGCTGGCCACCTCATTTCCGACTCCACCTCCTCTTTCTACACCGGGAATTTTTAACAGCAATTACTCCATGACAGTAATTAACTAGTCAATGATAATATTCAGAAAACAGCACTTCTGCCTGAGGTCTCTGGGATCCGCCCTTTACTCCCTATTGCCAGAGGGAGGTGGGAGGTGCTGGTGCTGTCTTTTCCACCAAGGGAGTTAGAGATAATTAAAGGTGATAGAGCAAAAGAAAAAGGGGAAATTTGATTAACAAAGGACAGTAAACACTGGATGCCAGGATCTTTGAACACGCAAATGTTAAAACAACTCAATGAAGAGAGTTACTGTGCCTCTCCAGGAGTGGCAAAGACCTTCTTCAAGATGTACTGCCTTGAGTCTTTTTGTTTTAGAAAAACAAACTATTGAGGAGTGCCTGACTAAAGTCAATAACCACACTACAAAAGAAATTGCAAGGCAGGGAAATAACCTTGAGCTATACTCCTTTCCAGGTGTATAGGGTGTATTTTGCTGAGATGCCCCAGGCAAAGGGGGCTAAGATATCTTCTGGTAGTGATAGGCTGACTGGCAGTGTAGCCAAAAGAGTTTAGTAACTTCAGCAACTATTTGATCAGTTAACAAATGGAGTTGTGAATACCGTGAATTTAGACAGAACTCATTTTACAGGGGAATCTTTCAAAGGATTATGGCTGTTTTGAAAATTCAGTAAGACCTCAATACACCTTAGCACCCTGAAAATTCCGGTCAAGTTGAAAGAAAATCCTTACCCTTGTAATTCTCAATCTAGTCGGGGGGTGGAAATAAGTAATGTATATCTAAACCAGTGTGTGGCGAGGATACTGTGCCTTGTGAAATATCTTTGACAAGAAGCCCAGTTAGCATAGACACTGCCTTTGGACTTTGCTGTTCACAACATCCAATGAGGAGATAGGATCCTAGTTAAGGAGTGGAGAGAAGCACCACTGGTGATGAAGTGACGTGGACCTTTCTAAAACATAGAGTTTTAAAAAATTAAAATTTTAGGCAAAGGTTAGTGTTGTTAAAATTAGTTAAAATAGATCTAATAAACAAATCCAGCTGCTATTAATTAAAGAATCAATTATTAACTAAAGAATTAGGTTTGAAGTAAGTTTAGAGTGTAGGTAACTGATTGCTTGTCATTTTGTATTTACTCACCTGTGCTTGCAATAAGAAACAGAAAACATTGCTTCATAGATCTAAAGAAATGTAGACAGTTACTAATCTTTGTATTGAAGAGAAATGTAGAAGGGAACTGAAAGTTCCCTCAGAAGTAATTTGCATTGTCAAAAAACCAAAAGGCAAAAGGGTGAAAATGAGGAAGATGAATTTTACTTCATCATTCTTGCCCTCTCAAATTTTATGACCACTGACCCAAATTAAAGAACAGACTACGCATGCTTAATAGCTATTCAGCTAATTACCATACGAAGCAGGGAAATGGGAGGTATCAATATGATAAATGTACACTTATATTTTGAATATTCAAAGCTTCTGTTGATATATAGACTTCCTATTGCTTTGTATGCTTGCTCTGCTTATTAGGGAGGTGTCCGATGCAGCTGCCTGGCGCTGAAATAAACATACACTTTCTAACAACTCTGTTAGAGAGTCTTTGTCCGTCTTGAGTTGAGTATTGATATTAGATCCATACTCATATTTTAATAAATCATTTCCAAGTGCTGCTGACCACAAAAACAGCTGTCAAGACAGCTGAACATGAGTGGACCCATCACACTCAGGTCAAGGTCTCTAAAGCCCCAGAGATTTGGACATCTCAGCTGGAGGAGAAGGACAGGAGACCTCGACTAACTCTCTGCAGGAGTGGAACAGAGCAGCCGCAACCAGTGTGTGGACACTGGGGAAGCCCTGTGTGCCACCCACAGACTGCTGAAATAGTCTGTATGGACATCCCTCTTCTCGGATCTCCAGTCATTGCAGGGGGCTAAACTTCGCTGTCATTGTAAGCTGTTTTCCGTGCCTTCACTCACCACAGGTGGTGCAGAAGATAATGTGAACATTAGATTAGGAAATTCGATTGTGGCCGTCCGCCTGCCTCCTCGGTGGAGTGGAGGTGGCTACTAGCAAAGGCGGATGCGACTTGGGTCCTCGGGGGCCAGCCTCGTTCCCAATCGCCGAGCGACTCTTGCCCTTGCTCCCTGCTAGATGCTCGGTAGGCGAACTCTCCCACACCTCAGGGGGTTCCTCCAACCCAGGAATGAAGAGACACAGACACGAGGTTCTGCACTCTGTGGCACCGGGGATCGGAGGACCCCGATTCCCCTGGGACACGATCTTTTATTGTTCCCCCGGTGACCAATCACCGGGTAGCAGAGGGGAGGAACTGGGGAGGAGCAGGGGACAGGGAGCGAACCAGGGATAGAAGGGGGATGAGCGAGGGTTACAGACAGGGGAGTGATACAATGAACAACCAAGTAACTGAGAACTCTCTAGGAAACTGGGGGTGACTAACTCAGATGGGCAGGTGGTGCTCCCCAATGAGCCCTGGGGGTATTAACCTGTCTCGAGCCCAGCCTCTTCTGGGCTAAACTATTGTTTGCTCTACCTCGGGGGAGCCCTCCTCCTCCCCCCAGGGCTTTCTCATTGGAAATTCTTCTTCTGGGGTAACCTGCACCACTGCCACATTTCCCCCGTTTTTATTACTTAAAGGCAATGCGCGGTTAACTAAAGGGATAACAAAACACTTAACACAACTTAGGGAACAAAGTCCAAGGAAAAGAGTCAACAAAACCCAAAACAGAGTCTGTAAAACTTGTGAAATCCAGCCAGAGATCCCCCAGCCGGTGAAGAGGCTGTCGAGCCAGTCCTTGCCCTCCGTCTTGAGTTGGTGGATCTGGTCCCGCATTTCCTGGATTGTGGACTTGATGGATTGGGCGTGAGATGAAAGGTTGAAGCAACACAGTCCTTCAAACTCTTCGCACCCGTGGTTGTGGAGCAGCAGCAGATAGTCTATGGCGGCCCTGTTTTGGAGCGTCACCTGCCTGGTTGCCTCCTCGTCTGAGAGGAGTTCTGAGAGTGCCTGAGATGTTAAATTGGCTTGCTTTCCAAGCCAACACTCTAGGTGGGAAAGCTCACCTAGGGCCTTGGCTGCCGCCACCCACGGCAGAAATATCGAGGCCGCGACCCTTTTGGAGAACGACCAGGAGACTACGTTATTATCACAATTTGGGTCCAAATCTAGGGTGGATCGTTTTTGGCGGGTCGTATTGGTGTGGTCTCTCCAGGATAACAGCTGGTTCATTCCTGGTGTCAGCAGGGAAAGCTTGCCGAGTGTGCACGGCCCTCCCCTGAGACGGGACGGGATTCCTGCCCACACACGATCTCCACATATTAAGAAAATCCCCTTAGGGAGTTTCTTGGGGGAATTGGTGGATGCTGACCATGTAAATTTAGCAAATTTGCACCAGGCTCTTTCATTGTAAAGTTTCCAATTGTTAGGGGTGACATCGAAGGCTTTCTTTGTTACCGGAGGAATGGTCAATGTGTCGACTTTATCTGCCTTCCTTGCCATTATGGCCTCCCCTCGTCCTGGGTTGGTTTCCCGTGGCACATCCCTGTACCTTTGCCAGCTCTTTCTCCTATCCCAAAGGGAGCTATAAAGAATTTGCCTCTGGTGTCTGGCGGCACTAGGGTCTGCAAAAGAGGTACAGAACGCGGGTTGTGCCGACCCCAACAGGTCCAATTCTTGGGGTTCGGTGTCCATGGGTGGCAGGGCCTGCATCCACTGATCCCAACTGTGGGATTGGTTGGTCCCTGAGAGAAAAGCGTGGTACTCTGGCCATGTCTCAGGAATCCCTACCAGGCAGGTGCTAATCGGGCCGTTCGCTGAGTCGACGTGAAGGCAGAAGTCACTCTGGCCGATGGATTTTGCCAGAGTGACCCACACGTTTTTTCGAGGCTGCTGCACCAGCCACGGGGCAGACGCCGGAATTTCCAGGAGAAACAGGACCCTAACGAAAATCCAGACTGGCTCCATCTTCCTTGGGGATCTCTGATGGGTAGACTGAGAAAGAAAAACCTTAAAATCTAACAAAAGTGATCCAAACGACAAAAGGTAACTCTAACATAAACTCCCCCTCTCTCCCCCCTTTCTCTTGAATGGGTAGGTAACAGGGATAGGGACACACAAAAGGTAAGTCAGAGGGGTAGGTTGGGGAGGGGTAAAAGGGGGTGTATAGTCCATGGTATTGTCGAGTATGGTTGCCTTCTGACATCTCTGGTGTCTTCTTCCTCTGGGACTTCTTCTTGCTGAGATGCCGGAGGGTCGTCTAAGCTGGGCAAGTCTTTTTTTCTCCTTTTCTTCCAAGCCTCCGTGGCTTGGAAACCTTCTTGCGGAGACTGGGGTGGAACTGCCTCTGCAAAACAAGCTCGCTTTCTCTGCTTAGGCCCCCGGTAGGGTCGGACATACCTAGCTGGGATCCATTTCGGCCCCTCTGGGGTGGACACACATGCGTACCCTCTGCCCCAGACAATCAGTGGGAGAGGCCCTTCAACCTCATGGGTCTCAGGGTCTCTTACCAGCACCGGCGGATGTTCTTTTAATTTGGAGTTGGTCGAATTAGTAAAGTGCCGGAATACAGGGGGGACGGGCTCTTCTGGTGTACAATTTAAAAAGTTAATCGTGAAGAGCGCCTTGCAGAGTCGCTCAATGGGCGATTTCTTCTCTGCACCTCCCTGCTGCTGGTAGAGGACTCTCTTAAGTGTACCGTGAGTCCTCTCCACGATGGCCTGCCCCGTAGGGGAGTGAGGGATGCCGGTGACGTGGGCAATCCCCCACTCCTGGAGGAAACTACGGAGATAGGCAGAGGTGTACGCTGGGCCATTGTCCGTCTTTATCTTTTTGGGGGTACCTAGGACAGAGAACGCCATTAGAAGATGTTTGCGAACGTCTTTCGCCTTTTCGCCCGTGTGGGCCGAGGCGAACACAGTATGGCTAAACGTGTCTACAGAGACATGTACATATTTGAGTCTGCCGAACTCTTGGATATGGGTAACGTCGGTCTGCCAAACTTCATTTGCAGCTAGCCCTCGGGGGTTTACCCCTGGATGGAGCGAGGGCAGCTGATAGGTCTGGCAATTGGGACATGTCGCCACGATTGCCCGAGCCTGTTCTAGAGGTAGGTGGAACATCCTCCGGAGGGCTGGGGCGTTCTGATGGTAGAACTGGTGGGACATCTTGGCTTGTGCGAAGGTGTCAGGGATGCTAGCTGACTGCACCTGCGCAGCCATTGCCAAGGCGTCTGCTCTGCGGTTCCCCTCACTGATGTACCCAGGAAGGTCTTGATGCGATCTCACATGCATCACGTGAAATGGGTGCTCTCGGTGGGACAACAGGGACACTAGCCGCGAGAGCAGCCCGAATAAATTTTTGTTAGAGACCTCCTTAAGTAAACTGTGTTCTGCTCTGACAGTTATCCCAGCAACGTAGGCCGAATCTGTAACCAAATTGAGAGGCTCCTGGAACTTCTCAAAGACTCTGACGATGGCTGCTAGTTCTGCAATTTGTGGGGATCCCTCCACCACATGGACCTCAGATTCCCACTTCTGGGTCCGAGGGTCCTTCCAAGTCATGACTGACTTGTGAGAGGATCCCGAGCCGTCGGTGAAAACCGTCAGAGCTCCTTTTACAGGCTTTTTTGACTGCATAAACTTTGGAACCAAATTAAAATTTGTGTTAAACAGGTGATGTTTCAATTTCTTTCCCGTGATTTTGCCTGGGAAACTGTCAAGAGAGAACTGGAGGCTCTCATTGGACTGGATTAATTTTTCCAAGTCCTCATCTTTCCAGGGAACACGAATGCATGAGAAATCGCACCCCGCAAGGGTGCGGAGCCTGGCCCTCGCTCTGGTGATAAGCGAGGCCACCAGCTCTTGTGGCGTGGTAATAGTTTTGGACGGTGTGTGAGGGAGGAACACCCACTCTATGATTAAGAGGGGGTCCTTCAACCTCTCGTCCCATTGAAAGACCAGTCCGTGTAATTGGGGGACCTGCCCTAAGATGATAAGTTGAAAAGGCAGGTCCGGGGCCACTCTGTGGGCGTGCCTGGAGACTAAGGCTTTGCGCACCTTACCTATGGAAGCCCTGGCATCGGTGGTAAGCTGCTTTGGAGAGTCGAGTCCCTCACCGCCCTTCAGGAGATCGAACAAGGGGGCGAGGTCTGCTGTCGTCAGCCCCAGCAGAGGACGAACCCAGTTGATACTCCCGCATAGCTGATGTAACTCCCGCAGGGTCCTGGGCTCGTCCTCGATGTCGAGCTGCTGGGGTGCGACGGTCCGCTCTCCGATGCGGATGCCAAGGTACTTCCACGGTAGGGTGCGTTGTACTTTGTCTGGATGGATGGTCATCCCGGCACGCTGGATGGCATCGATGGCGGCTTTGAGAGTCTTTTCTAGTAGGTGCTCGGAAGGAGCACAGACAAGAACATCATCCATGTAGTGGAAAATTATGGATTTCGTGAAGGCTTTCCTCACTGGCGACAGTACTCGGGCTACGTACCACTGGCAGATTACAGGGGAATTTTTCATTCCCTGGGGCAACACCCGCCAGTGGTACCTCTCTTGGGGCGCCTGCCTGTTCACAGACGGCACAGAAAAGGCAAACCGCGGCGCATCATTTGGGTGCAACGGGATCGAGAAGAAGCAGTCCTTGATGTCAATAACTGCGAGTGGCCACGCTCGGGGGAGCATTGCCGGGGATGGTAATCCCGGCTGAAGGGGACCCATGTCAACAATGACTTCGTTAATCTTACGTAGGTCGTGGAGAAGCCTCCACCCACCTCCGCCAGCCTTGCGGATGACAAAGACAGGGGAGTTCCAAGGGCTGTCTGATGGGACAACATTACCCTTGGAAATTTGCTCTTCCACGAGTGACCGTAGGGCGCTCAACTTATCTTTAGTGAGGGGCCACTGCTCCACCCACACCGGCTTGTCAGTTTTCCAGGTGAGTTGCGGGACAGAGCCATGGGTGGGGCGCCCAGCAGCGGCCCCAGCTAGAAATCCCCTGGTGTATCTGGGATTTCTAGCCTGGTCCCCCATTGCGACAAAAGGTCCCTACCCCAGAGGTTGAAGCCAGAGGCCACCACGTATGGTCTTACCGTGGCAACATGACCGTCCGGCCCCTCCACCAAGATGTTATTAGTGGACCTCTGGGGCATAACGGCTCCCCCAAGTCCGGTGATGTTTTCGGTTGAGGGCCGGAGCCCCCATCCATGTGGCCACTCTGCTGCTGAAATGATAGTCACGTCTGATCCTGTGTCCATCATTCCTCGGATGTGCACCGCTGCCTTGCCGTTTTTGAGGCGGCAAGACAGGGTGGGCTTGTCGGTCCCCAGGAGCTCTGAGTACATGGCCTGTGGTGTCATCTTCGTCTTGGGAAGGTCCTCCGGAATAATTATTGCATGAGCCAGCCACTGGCCCCTGGACACGAACCAGGGGGCCGAGTGACAGGCGGCGGTGATTTTAAAAGTCTGTCCCGGGATAGCTGTAACAATCTGAGGGAGCACAAAGAGCCCGAGAGGGCCCCTCGTGGAGTCCCCCACGACCAAAAGCTCTGTCCTCTTATAAATGTCTCCACAAAGAAACACGTTATAACTACGAAAGTCTGTGTTGGTGATATGTTGAGGGTGGGCACTTACCAGGTGGAACCTGGTCCTGTCCTTGGCCGCTGCAGTGTCCCCCTCTCCCGCCGATGGTGTGGCGGGCGGTCTCGCCGGAGCGGTGATGGTGGTCCCGGTGTTGTCAGCATTTAATTTGGTGTCACAGCGCAGTGCTGTACTGCGCTCTTCTGCCCGTTTCCCTGGTGCTGGCGGCAACACGGGCAGAGCACCGCTCCGGGACCTGCGGGAGGCTTAGAACAAGAGGTGTTATTTCTCCGGGGCTTTGGACAAAAGCGTGCGATGTGCCCACCCTGTCCGCAGTTATAACACTTGTTATGTCCAGTTCGGTTATTGTCAATTTCAGGGGTGGCAGCCCCCGCTGCTGTCACATACCTCCTTTGCTGTTGGGGTCCGCGGCCTGGAGGAGGGGGTGCTACTGATGGCTCGGGGGTGATCTCGGCGCACGCTTCTAACATTGCCTCTAAGGTGGGCCGAGGCAATTTGGGGAGGGTTTTTAGGACTGCCTTGCAGGCAGCGTTGGCATTGGCGTATGCCACTGACCGGAGGAGCTTTGCTTGGTTTGAGGGGTCTTCTTCCTGTTTCTCGAGAGCCATCCTCACTCGGCCTACAAACTTAACAAAGCTCTCCTCTGGTTGTTGCCTGATGGTGGCATACCCATCTGAAGGCACCTCCGCAGATGGTAGCGTCAGGAGGGCCCTCAGCGCCGCCTGCTGTACGTCTCTAATCGCTCTCGTTGGGAGCTGTGCAGCCTGCTCCTCACCCTTGCTAAAGTCCCCCTCGCCTGCTAGGTGGTCCATTGTCAGGTCATCGACCTCATCTTCCCCATCGTATTCTCCCAGGAGGTCTTCTAGTAGGCGTTTCCAAGCTCTTTCCCATAGCATGTAATTTTCAGGAGTTAGGATCCCTTCCATAATTGACTTAAGGTCCTCCGGGACTAAGAGGTTGGACCTAAAGGTTGCTCTGAGCATGCCCTGGCTGTAAGATGATTCCAGCCCGTGGTCACTGATCATCTTACATAGGTCTCGCAGCTGGGAGAATGGAAAAGGCTCCCACCGGGGATTCCGGCCACGCCTACCCAGGTGGACCGGTAGGGCTACCAGGCTTTGTCCCGCCTCCTGGGCCGCGCCCCCTGGGCCCCCGGGCTCCGGGTGATCTGAACCCGGGCAGGCTGGGGCCCGGCCCCAGGCCTCGGCACCGGCCTCGGCCTGTGGGCCTCCGGGTTCTAGGCTCCGGGGCCCGGAAGGGGGGGCGTGGGAATCGGAGCCGGAGAGGGCGGCGCGCGAGGGGACGGGTGCCGCGCGGGGCCGGCTGGAGGTCCCGAGGGGATGGGAGGGGCCCGACGCGATACCACGCCCCGACGCGACGCAGGGGGAGGGACGGCCCCGGGGGCGGAGGACTCCGTGGGCAGGCTCAGGGGGGGAGTCCGGGGAAGGGGAGGGATCCCGCGCAAAACGGCTTTTGGCGCCAAAACGGGGGGTGGAAGGCGCGCTGGCCGCGCGGCCGGCGCCATCCCGCTCCTCACCGCGGCTATCCTCTCCTCCATAACCACGATAAGGGGGGGGCACAACGGGCGCAACCGGGCACCCGGGCACAGGCAAAACATCCAAGGGAAGGTCCGGCGCGGAGGAGCCCCCTCCCCACCGGCCAGGGAGCGCCGGAGATCGCGGGGGATCGAGGGCAAACGACACCCGACGCGAGTCTCGACGCTTCAGGGAAGGGGGGTGAGGAGAGTGGGGCGGCAGGGAAAGTGGGGTAGGAGGAACCGGGGTTTCAACTTTCCCCTTTCTAAGTCCCCTCAAAGAATCGCAAATTAAAATCAAAACCGAATAAAAACGAGTAATGCTAACATCTCCCTCCCGAACCTTTTTAGTTACTAAATCCCCCACTTTGTCCCAAAAGCCCAGATCTCGAACTAAATCTAAAGAAACCGAGGGAAACTGAATAAAAACCCATCTAACGAATTCCCTTAAAAGAGGTTTCGAAAAACGCTTCCCCTCCGCAGTTAAAACTCCCTTAATTTGGGAGTAAAACCCCTTTTGCTGCCTGGAAAGCCGGGCACCCATAACGGCAGCAACTCCTAGCCGAGGTAAACAGGAAAGCTAACGCGGTGGGGTCAGGGGAAATTCTTAAACTCACTTTCCGGACGCTGCGCAGCGATTTTACTCCACGTGCCGGGTCCCGGATCCCTGGCACCTCTCCCGTCCCTGACCGCCGGTCACAGTCCTCTGGCTAGGGTGGTGTGGTGACCGAGGCTCTCTCCACACTCCGTCGGGAGAGAGGTTGCTCGATCTCCCCTCCCGAAAAGTCCACTAAAACGCGGAGCTCTTCAGGAAGGGCGGCTGACGCTGCAACGGCGCGCTTCTGGCGAAGGTCGCTCCGATGAGGCAAGTGGTCAAGCTGACCAAATGCCGCACGTTGGGCGCCAGCTGTGGCCGTCCGCCTGCCTCCTCGGTGGAGTGGAGGTGGCTACTAGCAAAGGCGGATGCGACTTGGGTCCTCGGGGGCCAGCCTCGTTCCCAATCGCCGAGCGACTCTTGCCCTTGCTCCCTGCTAGCTGCTCGGTAGGCGAACTCTCCCACACCTCAGGGGGTTCCTCCAACCCAGGAATGAAGAGACACAGACACGAGGTTCTGCACTCTGTGACACCGGGGATCGGAGGACCTCGATTCCCCTGGGACACGATCTTTTATTGTTCCCCCGGTGACCAATCACCGGGTAGCAGAGGGGAGGAACTGGGGAGGAGCAGGGGACAGGGAGCGAACCAGGGATAGAAGGGGGATGAGCGAGGGTTACAGACAGGGGAGTGATACAATGAACAACCGAGTAACTGAGAACTCTCTAGGAAACTGGGGGTGACTAACTCAGATGGGCAGGTGGTGCTCCCCAATGAGCCCTGGGGGTATTAACCTGTCTCGAGCCCAGCCTCTTCTGGGCTAAACTATTGTTTGCTCTACCTCGGGGGAGCCCTCCTCCTCCCCCCAGGGCTTTCTCATTGGAAATTCTTCTTCTGGGGTAACCTGCACCACTGCCACATTCGATAACACCACTAGAACATTTTTCTTAATAGTCTTGTCAATTAGGTTTGGGGCAAAAATAGGAGAAGGTTTTTTTAGTCTTAGGAGAGAAAAAAAAAGAAAAACCTTTAGCCTTAGCAATTGTTAAGTCTAGGTCAGGGCCAGGAAGATCTGAAGACTGGCTGCAAATGGCCAGCCCAGTCAAACCTGAATGGTGAGACAGCACCCTGATTAAAGTCCATAATAAAATGGGATTGTGAGGTGAAGAAAGAAGTCCATACTGACCTCATTCTTCTGAAAGAAACATTTATTGTCTAAACAGAACAAGAGCTGCATACATGAAAAAAAAAATGATGGTAACTAGATTTTCTTTGAGTATACCTATTAGCAGAAGAGGGAGTGTATAGCAAATTAAATGATTCAAACTGCTGTTTGCAAATAGATGACTGTCCATGTTTGGATTTAGTTTTTTTGGGTTTTTTTCTTCTTCAGGAATTTTTCTCCTTTTCTCCCATGGGTTGCTGGAGAACTAATGACTGGTTATTTAAGAGAACAAAAGTGCATGGCCAGGGGCTTTCTCCTTGACAGGACAGGGGAAATTTCTCTCAGGAAGCAGGGACAAGGTGAGATTTCGGGACTGGCAAAAGCAAGGGCGGGGGCAAGGGCTCTCCCTTGCGCTCGGGACCCTCAGAGCCGAAGGGTTGGAGCTGCTGTTTGCTGAACCCACTGCCACTGAGAAGCCGGCACGGAGCTGCTTGTGTTTCTGCTGTGAGTTTTCTTCTCCCTACCCCTCTGGGAGCCGAACTGCCACCACCCTGTCTCTCCCCCTCTATTCCGGCACCGCTCCGAGTTTTTGCTACACTGTAACTGTGCTCCCCCTGCCCGCTGAGACCTCCTGCAGTCCCAGCTTGCTGTGCCCAAGGATCCTGCTGGGGCACCAACATCAGCTGCCCCTGAGGGTTTGTGAAATAAAGCCTCTCCTCCATCCCTCCCGGCCCCCTGGGCCCAACCGCCATTAACACATGTCACCTGAGCTCACGCCAGAGCGCCCCCTGCAGCTGCTGGGGAATCATCACACCCATCCTGCCCACCATGAGCCACCGGGGCCCCCTGCTGACTGTGACTGGAACTGCACCAAAAGGTGAAGGTGCCTGAGGCCGAGCAGGCTGTCACTGGGTTTCTGATTCTGTTTGTTGGTTAATGCCACATTTGTTGTTATTTGTTAGATTTGTTTTAGATACTAGTAAAGAACTGTTATTCCTATTCTTATATCTTTGCCTGAAAGCCTCTTGATTTCAAATTTATAATAATTCAGGGGGAGACGGGCTACATACTTTTCATTCCAAGGGAGGCTCCAGCCTTCCTTAACAGACACCTGTCTTTGAAACAAAGACAGATTTTGGCGCCCAACATAGGACTCGAGGGCATCGAGAGGAAAAAGGAATAACAGTTCCTAAGTAACGTAATTTTGTGTGCTGGATATAGGAACCCCATTAGGTTGCACCATGTGGTCTAGCTTACCCTGGTTTGGATGGCAAGTGGTCACGGCTGTTTCTCTCCCATTTGCAGTCCCGTATCTAAACATGGGCCCTATAACTAAGGCTACGGTGGCTGTTATACAGTTTGAGTTATGGGTCAATAAGGTGAGGGACTCATGGATTTTCAACTTCCTCTGGAAGGCAGGAACATGGATTCAGAGCTACCACACACTAATGACATGTTTTTGGGGTTACTTTAATAATAGTACTTGCTGTGAGGAAATGACACCAAGAGAAATCTTCTCACAACCCTTCACCCAGCTCTTTGGGCCTACCCCGCCAATTGTCGAAGGGCTCAAATCTTCTCTAGATGCTAATGATATCATGCAGTGGCTGGTGTTGCTGGTAGGCCTATTCTATTTAGCATTCAGAGATAATGGGGGACTGGCTTGGGTAGCTACTCTGACACCTACCCCAGGGAATAGGGATGCCGCCACAAAACGTGACATGGCCCCAAGAGACTAGGGATGAGGCCCCAGAACCTGACATTGCCCCAGACACTAGAGATGCTGCCACAGAGCCTGATCTGGCCCCACAGCCCACCTCAGAAACGAACCACCCGGATTGGGTGGGGGTCCTGGTGAAGGAGATACACAAGATGGGCCAAATGCCGAAGGAACACACTTGCCCAGCTGGTGGGAAACCCTTCCCCTGCCCCAAAGAGGGAGAGTCTAATGGTGCAGCAGTGGAACCCAGGGACACAACAACCGCCCGGGCTCCAGTCAGACCAGAAGGGCGGCCACAGCCAGCAGCAGTCACCCCTGTGAAAAAGAGGAAGACTAAGGTCAAATCACAGCAGCCAGTGAGTGATGATGGGGAAGCAGGGCCCTCTCAACAAGTAGGGAGGTCAAAGATTGAAATCACTACTGAGTCCCTGGCATATGACAGTCTCCGTAATCTGTGAAAAGACATTGCGTGACAGGGTCGTGAGGCTTTTACAACCTTGTTGCTTCAGGTCTGGGACCTTATGGGCGTGCAGCTGGACAGTGGTGAGGCAAGGCAGTTGGGACCCTTGAGCCAGGACTTGGGTGTGGATCAGGTATTCGTAAGAGACGACGGGCCCCTGTCTCTCTGGGAACAGCTTTTAATAAGTGTAAGAGAGAGGTTTGTCAACAGGGAGAGAATGCAGGAGTATCATCATAGAAGACCATGGAAGACTCTTGAGAAGGGAATCCAACAGCTGAGGGAGGTGGCAGTATTAGAGGTACTCTTTGGGAGGGATGGACAACATGATAATGACCCCAACAAGGTCAAGTGTACAGGTTGTGTACCCTGGCAAAGCTAGGGCCCTCCCAATACACCATCTTCATTGCAACAATCAATGCTGATGACAACCGAGACACAGTGGGCTCCATAGCCACCAAACTCAGGAATTATGATAGTATGATCAGTGGCCCAATGCAGGCTCAGGTCTCTGCTGCGGTCAAGGACCTCAGAGAGGAGATGAGGGAGGTGAGGGAGGAGATGAGGATGATGAGTGCGGCACCAGTGCAAGTCACAGGCCCCAAAGTCAGAACCCAACGCCCCCCAGCTAGGGAGAGAGGATATACCCCACAGTCTGAGCTGTGGTTCTTCCTGTGTGACCACAAAGAAGACATGAGAAAGTGGGACAGGAAACCCACTTCTGCCCTGGCAGCACAGGTACAGCACCTCAAGGAGGGAAATACTAACCGAGGTGGGGGGTCTACTGAAGTGAAGGTAACCTCAGCCTCCCATGACCGAGATGCTAGAAATTAGAGAACAGACGACGATCTGTCGGATCCCCTCGGGGGAACCTCTAGTATGTGTGCCCAGGAAAGAAATGATAACCAGGGCTAGAGGGGCCCTGCCTCTAGCCAGGAAAAGGCACGGGAAAACCGGGTCTTTTGGACAGTGTGGATCCGATGGCCTGGCACATCAGAGCCACAAAAATATGAAGCGTTAGTTGATACTGGTGCGCAGTGTACCTTAATGCCATCGGGACATGAGGGGGCAGAACCTGTTTCTATTGCCGGGGTGACAGGGGGATCGCAGCAATTAACTTTGTTGGAAGCCGAGGTGAGCCTGACAGGGAAGGAGCAGCAGAAACACCCCATTGTGACTGGTCCAGAGGCCCCATGTATTCTGGGCATAGACTTCTCCCAGAACAGCTATTACAAAGACCCAAAGCGACTCAGGTGAGCTTTTGGAATAGCAGTTGGGGAGGCAGAGGGCACCAGGAACCTGAACACCTTGCCCGGGCTATCGGAAAACCCAACTGCAGTTGGACTCCTGAGAGTAAAAGAGCAACAAGTGCCAATTGCCACCTTGACAGTGCACCGCTGGCAGTACCGGACCAATCGAGATGCCGTGATCCCCATCCACAAGATGATCCGTGACCTGGAAAGCCAAGGAGTGGTCAATAAAGCCCACTCACCCTTCAACAGCCCCATCTGGCCTGTGCACGAGTCTGACGGAAAATGGAGATTGACTGTAGACTATTGTGGCTTGAATGAAGTGACTCAGCCACTGAGTGCTGCCGTGCTGAACATGCTGGAGCTCCAGTATGAGCTGGAGTCCAAGGCAGCAAAGTGTTACGCCGCTACTGACATTGCCAATGCGTTCTTCTCCATTCCTTTGTGTCCTGGGTTAGGCCAGAGGGGTCAAAATCTAGGAAGTGATCTGTGCTGCAGGAATGCAGGAAGGAATACAACTTCCTTCCTGCGAGAGAGAGAGCCAATAATCAGGTAGTTTTAAGAATTGATAAGTAAGTAAACCAATTAAAAAGTTGGTCCGCCTTCAAGGAAAAAAACATATATAAGCAGAGACTCTCTGACGCTCTTCCTCTTTGGACCTGCTGCTGCTGTGTAGAGAGGAGCAGCTCCTGCTTCTCTCGCTGGTGAGGCCCAAGCGCTTCCCACCCCCCCCCCCCTCCCCCCTCCTTCCAAAGGAGGGATGGGGGGGGGGGAAGGGAGGTTTTACGGCAGCCGTGCCGCTGCAGCCGGGCAGGCATGGGGGAGGAAACGATTAGAATTTTCAGCAGATCCAGCTCAACCGGTGTGTCAGCTACACAAGAGGGAGAGCCGGGCCAGGCAAGGACCGGGCCGGACTCCATCCAGCTCGGGCCAGGCCCTGCCCTGTCACCCCGGGCCCAGATGGCCCCACCAGGCCGAGCCAGCTCCGCAGAGCCAAGCAGAGACTCTTGAGAGCGTCTGGCATCCAGCTCGGACCTGTTGAAGCAGCCTGGCAAAGAGCACGTGATCCTCACACTGCCGGAGAGAGAGAGACAGAGATTAACTCTCTCCATGCCTGGACTAAACTCACAGACATCCATCCTTCCTCGCAGAGAGAGGAACGAGTGAAGACATCTACATAGTGCAGTGCAGAGACTTTACAGTCAGTGAAGAAAGCAGAACTGATACCTAGAGGGAGGTGCATGGGAAGTTGCTTCAAGAGTGAAGCTGAAAACTCTTTTGGAGAACCATGGTTGGGGACTGAGCTAATAAATTCTCTGTAATATATGAAGATATAGTCCAAAGGGGGATGTGAGGTTCTTATTGCAGCCAATGAACTGAAATACCTAAGTACAGACAAGTAAGTGTTGAAAAAGTACAGCCTGATGAGAAACTAGAACTAAGAGAGAGGAGAGGCTGTGACTCAGAGCCCTGGTCCCGGGGAGAATGCTAGAGAACCTGAGTTGACAGGAGAACCTGTGCTGCTAAGCACAGAAGAAAGGATTTTCTTTGTTGCTGCAATTGAACTAAGCATCCTTAAAACAGGTACCCTGTGGACTGTTCATAACCCACCATAGTAGCTGTGGGAAGGCTACTGGTGTAAGAGAGATCCACCATTAAGCTGGACTTTGCTCCGGGCGGCGGTTAATGGTGAGGCAGAAGACCCATAAAAACTGTATTTTTTCTTACAGAAGATCCATAGTGTAAACAAAAGAAACTTCTCTCCCTAAATGAACTAGAACAAAAGCTGTTTCTGAAGTGGTAAACTGACTGGAAGTCAAAGTGTTGTCTTTTGTATGTTGTCAAAGAGAATAAAATAGAGAGTAGGGAAAGAGGGGTAGTCTGAAAAGTTTGTTCTAGTTTTTTTTCTTGAAGTTTTTTTTTTCTTTTTTCCCTTTGTCTTAGATATATTAATAAAACTTCTTTGTACTTTATAAAGTTTGAACCTGCTTTGCCTACTCCTAATCCTTATCTCACAACAAGCAATCAAGTAAATTTAAGTAAGTGTGCTAGCATTTAGCCACAAACCTGAATAAGCGAACTAAAACCACGACACTTTGCCATCAGAGTGCAAGCCTCAGTTTGCCTTCACCTGGAGGGGTGTGCAGTACACCTGGAATCAGCTGCCCCAGGGGTGGAACCACAGCCCCACGATCTGCCATGGACTGATCCAGGCTACAATGGAAAAGGGTGAGGCTCCAGAGCATCTCCAATACATCGATGACATCATTGTGTGGGGGAACACGGCAGCAGAAGTATTTGAGAAAGGAGAGAAGATCATCATGACCCTCCTGGAAGCTGGCTTTGCCATCAAGAAGAGCAAAGTCAAGGGACCTGCTCGAGAGATCCAGTTCCTGGGGGTAAAGTGGCAAGATGGATGGCGTCAGATTCCCACAGAGGTCATCAATAAGATCACTGCGATGTCTTCACCATCTAACAAGAAGGAAACTCAAGCTTTCCTAGGGGCCATAGGCTTTTGGAGGATGCACATTCCAGAGTACAGCCAGATTGTGAACCCTCTCTACCAGGTTACCCGCAAATAGAAGGATTTCCACTGGGGCCCTGAACAGCAACAAGCTTTCACCCAGATCAAGCAGGAGATCACTCATGCAGTAGCGCTTGGCCCAGCCAGGATGGGACCAGAGGTGAGGATTATTCTTTACTCTGCATCCGGGAACAATGGCTTGTCCTGGAGCCTTTGGCAGAAGGTGCCTGGAGAGACTCGAGGCCGACCGCTGGGATTCTGGAGCCGGAGTTACAGAGGGACCGAAGCCAACTACACCCCCACAGAGAAGGAAATCTTGGCCGCCTATGAAGGAGTTCAAGCCACCTTGGAGGTAATTGGCACTGAAGCACAACTCCTCCTGGCACCCCGACTACCAGTGCTGGGGTGGATGTTTAAAGGAAAGGCTCCCTCTACCCACCACGCCACCAACGCCACATGGAGCAAGTGGATTGCATTTATCACACAGCGCGCCCATATTGGAAATCCAAACCGCCCTGGGATTCTGGAAATAATTATGAATTGGCCAGAAGGTGAGAGCATTGGTCTCGCTGACAAAGAGGAGCAGGGACAAGTGACATGGGCTGAAGAGGCTCCACTGTACAACCAACTGCTAGATGAAGAAAAGTGCTATGCCCTTTTCACTGATGGTTCCTGTCGCATCATAGGGATGAACCGGAAGTAGAAAGCAGCTGTGTGGAGCCCCACACGACAGGTTGCAGAAGCCACCAAAGGAGAGGGTGGGTCGAGCCAATTTGCTGAACTCAAAGCCGTTCAGCTGGCCCTGGACATTGCTGAAAGAGAGAAGTGGCTGAAGTTCTACCTTTACACCGATTCGTGGGTGGTAGCCAATGCTCTATGGGGTTGGCTGAAAAGGTGGAAAAAAGCCAACTGACAGCGTAGGGGTAAACCAATCTGGGCGACTGATGAGTGGAAAGACGTTGCCACTCAGGTAGAGAAGCTACCCGTAAAAGTCCGCCATGTAGATGCCCATGTCCCTAAGAGCCAATCTAATGAGGAACATCGGAACAACAAACAGGTTTATGATCATCCCTAGCCACAGCACCACCACGCAGAATAACAAGTCCAACCACCACACAGTTATCTCAGGAAAAAACCAACCAACAACTATAATTGTCCACTGGCTCCAGATACAGTAGGACTCAGGGCACAATAGACACCACAATCTTAGGGTTCTCGAGCACCCTCCTCTAATATGGTCCCTCCTCCCCACTGAAGCCACCACCACTGTCCTCAATCACCTCCCTCATCTGCCCCACAGGAGCGATCCCTCACAGTGGGCTTCACTCCATGAGCCTGCTTCACTCACACACACACTCTCCCCCCTTCACTCACACACCACAGCAAGCTCCACTGGGAGTTCACACCAAACTAAACAGGTTTTTGCCCTGAAAAGGGTCAGTTATGCCCCAGAAAAGGTAAAGTTTCTTGGCCCTAAAAAGGGTGATCGCTAACAAGATGCCCCAGGAAAAGGGGTTTAGGCCTTAACAGGTCCTTGTGCTGGGTGGTCTCCTCTCGGCTGCTGGTAAATCCATGAGTATGAAAGTCCAGGAAAAAAAAGGAAAAAAATTCCAAAATCCCTGAATCTTTAAAAAAAATGGATCCCGAACCGAGCCCCCAAAAGAGTTGTGAAAAATGAAGCCAACTCTTAATAATTAGTTGAAATAAAAAGGAGGTCTATTAAAAAAATAATTAGGAAAAAAAATAAAAGCCGGGTCCACAATGATTAGAGACTCTTATAACCAATATGGCTAAATACCCACCACAAGAATCTGCAGCGCTGGGCTCTACTTGAGTTAGTCCCAAGTAGAAAAGAAATAAAATTCCGGCCTAAAATCCCAGCACCGGGCTATGCCTGGACTAGTCCCAAGCCTGAGAGCTGCAGGGGGCAGCACTCCAGCAAGCACAGGACACTCCAGTGTAGGCAGGAACAGGAAGCACTCTCCAAGCTGCGCACAGGGTTTTATATCCCCTTTGCTCCTCCCATCACCGCCCCTGATCCACCCTCAGTCAGCCTCCTAGGTTGGGGCTGATTGGTAAAGTCCAAGATTGATGTAAAGTCTCTTGACCAATGGCTCATTGGTTTCTAGGGAGCAGTCGTCAGGGTGATGTCATCAGCACTTTAGGTGGGAAACTGCCTCACTGAAATGCATGGTTGCCATGGAGCTCAGTAACAGGCCAACTGCCAGTTCCTAAAAATAGTCCCTTAGCCATGGGTGGGGGTTCTCTGCTTGGAGTGCCAAGAGATCCTAATTAAAACTCTTAGAGAAGTTTTTAGTAAAATGTAGACTTTAAAACTCTGTTTAACACTTAGAAATAACATTAAACACTTGGACATGAACTGTAAGCTTTTACCAACTTTAAGAACTACTTAATAACTTCATTAATTATAATATTAACTTCTTATCCTTCTTTATGAATGTAAAAGCCAACCCCTTAGATTGCATTTACGACAATTCCCCCCTTTTTCTTTTGGCATTGGTAATTTGGCTTTCGCATTTTACACAAAGGTAGAAAGTTCTTCTGGGATTTTACTCACATGGTTAAATTTGATATATATCTGCTGGGCTTCTTAATTATTCTTTTTCTCCTTCTTGGTTTTTTTTAAATTCAGTACCTTTTGACTGGGTTGTGGGGGTGGCTGATTGGCTTTGAGGTCTTGGATTAAGGGCATTTCTTGGACAGCTGAAGTTATTAAACTAATAAAACAAGGGAGTAAACATGGGAGGAAAATAAGGCCTATAAGAGAAAATCCAATAATGATTAAAACTTTTTTCCACCATTCTACTTTAAAAATTCTATTCCACCAATCTGCTGTGTTGAGAGGGTACCATTTCTGAACTGGAACATGTGCGATTTTCCCAATGTTTTGGGCTATGCTTTGGACAGATTTCCCATTATCGTCAATGTGAAGGCAGCAATCAGTGGTGTTAAATTTGCCGCACACTCCACCTTCTTCAGCCAGTAAATAGTCCAAAGCAAGCCGATTTTGATATACTGCGGTTCTGGTTTGGGTTTTGTTATGATCTAATAATTAAAGTTCTTTAGAAATACCTCTGCCCGAATTAAGGTACAAGCGAGACCATATGCCAATCAATAGTATGGGTTTTATTTGATAGTAAATATGAGAGAGAGAGAGAGAAGAAGAGAGAGAAAAGAGGGAGTAGGGAGAAATAAGAAAGAGAGAGAGAGAAGAAAAGAGAGAAAAGAGAGAGTAGGAGAAAGATGGGGGGAACAGAGAGGGACAGGGACAAAAAGGTATCACCACTCCGTGGGTCCCACTGGTGTCCTGATGTCCTCTTCAGCTGGTCTCGGTGGTGGAAGTCCCCCCAAAAGCACAGAGTGCCATGGGTTGATATACACTCAGGCCAGGTGGAAATGTCCAGGCATGTCCCCCTGGGGGAGGGGGCAGCCTCCAGCAGCAGACTCTGCTTGCATCACGTGCAGTCCTGTGGTGCAAGGCGTCTGGGGAGCACTTTGGGGGGTCTGTGATAGATTGTGACTCCCCCTCAGCTGCCTCTCACGTGAGAGTCCCGTGGATGTGGCTTGTGGGGTTGGGGAGGCTTTACAGCTGGGCCAGTGTGTTACTGGAGGATGCATGTGTATTGCCTCTGATCAGAGGTTACGCCATCCTCCTCTCCCCTTCAGCTGGGGGAGGGCTGTGTAAACGTGGCTTCTGTGAGCTGTGCTTTGCCCCCCCACCCCAAACTCAGCCAGAAATGATTCTCAGTACAGCTGGTGGCTTCAGCTTTTGTGGATGCATTCCTTTCCCTCAGGCTGAGATTGAACAATAGGCTTTTCCCTTTATCTAATCTCAGCAGTTTAGCTCAGTCCAAAGTCCCAGTCAGGTATCTTCAGGGAAGCTTCTCCGACCAAAACTTTACATCAATGTTTGAGGCATGAACTATTTTCAGTCTCTGACAGGTTTGTTGGGTACTAATTAGTTCTAAGGTCATGGTGGTTTGGCTGGAAATCACTTCAGTTAGGGCTTGCAACCTTATGATTGGATTTAACATGTAAATACGAGTTCTATACTCCCAACTCCCATCCTGTGCCCAGGTAGCTGGCCCACAGGTTTCTAAAATTCATTCAGGTGGCCACTCCTCATCTCCCCACCTTTGAGTCCCTCCAATGGCATGTCTCTTAGTTCGTGTCAGTTCATCATAGAGTGGGATTCCTAGGTAGTTTCCAGCTTCTTCAGTTAGGAGGAAGAAACTGGGTTGGATGGCTCCTATTGTGCAGCTTCCTTTCCATTGGGAGGGTAATCTGGAGTATGCTTTGTTGCCACAGATCCAAAATAATTCTTGTGGGGCTTCCCAGAAATCAGATTGGGTGGCAGAGGGTGACGTCCAATATTTGGAAATATGGGGCAGGACTGTAAATGGTTGGCTTTTCTCTTCCCAGCATTGATATAATTTCTCAACTTGGTTCATGATGCAGCTTTTACCTTTTAATTTTTCTTTTGACCAAAAGATATCTGGTTGTTTTGGTATCCACCATGATTTATGACCACCTGTAACAAGATACCTTCTGCATGCTGTTTCTCCTACTTCTTCCGTAAATCTTCCTCCCTTCCGCCAAATGCATTCATCTCCAATAACTGAGTTACTCAGTTGCCACTCTTCTATATTTTTTCTGGTCTGGGTTGTGAGGTAGTTTAGTTTAATTAATTCTAGGGGTCCAAGATTGACTCCCCTCAATGGCCAAATTTCAGACTCTAGTGTTCCTCCACAAACCCAACACTTGGTTAAATTTAACTGTATGCTGATTCTTTCAGCCAAATCTATAAATAAATTTTTTTAGTCATCAATGGATTTTCCTTTTCCAATTTTTCTTTTTCATTTATAACTGTTTCTCTGATCAGATCAGATCAATATCATATGATTTTCTTTTCATTAAATCTTCCTTTTTGGTTATGTGATTAAAATTAAAGCATAACCAATCTTCCTGTGATGGACACTCTCCTTTTAGTTTTTGGGTTGAATTCCCTATGTTTTTGCCAATCCAATATTTTATTCCTCGTTCAGAGCACTTAGCAAGTGTGGTTAAATTATAGCAAAGGGGATTCACGTAGGTATGTACCCTGAAGGAGTGTTTTATTAGATAAGAGTTTCCATGTGTCTCGTACACTGTCTTATAACATTTATGGCACCTTGTATCTTCTGCTTGGGAAAGGGGAAACCATAGGATCCAGAAGCAGAGTCATGAGAACAAGATCCATCCACCAGGAGGGGCTTTTCCCTTTGAGGTGGTAGAACTGGTGCGAAGTTGGGTGTTGTCACATCTGTTCTCTTCCATCACTCTGTTCATTTCTGGTCCTTCTTCTAGGTCTCTTTCCCTATTCTTCGCTGTTTGTGTACCTAGACACAGGAAAGTCTTAAAATTTAAGTTCTGATTTTGCTTTTCTACTGGGCCAATAGTGTCCATTTTGTAATTTGGTAGAGTAATTCAGTTGTTGGAAACGAATGTCTTTCTTTGTAGGAGATACAACGAAATATTTATCTTAACTTTTAACAATTTTGTGAACTAGAATATTTAACTGGAAGAATAGTTAAAACACTTAACTTTAAGAACAAATATTGGAAGAGGTAGTAAACAGTTGTCTTGGTTTGAAAGACAGGTGTCTGTTAAGGAAGACAGGAGCCTCCCTTGGAATAGAAAACTGTAACCCCTCTCCCTCCGAATTATTATGAAATTGAAATTAAGAGGCTCTCAGGCAAAGATATGGGAATAGGAATAACAGTTCTTTATTAATATCTAAAAAAAACCTAACAAATTGAAACAGGGAATTTAAGAGTTAACAACTTAGAGTAGATGAAACAATAAGATTTATTATCCTGTTCCCCAAGGACGGAAGGGAGGCTGAAGAGAAGGGGGGCCCTTCGAAAGATATCTGGTAACTATCAAAATAGTGCTGACCTTAGCACCAGTAAGGTGCTAGTTCTCATGACCTTAGAGTAATAAAAAGGGGCCACCACGGCAAAGAAAAAACACGCATGTGCAAAACTCATGGGGTCAAAAATTCACGTGAGGAAGAATCCTCTTACTTCATCCTTTCAAGCCCCCAGACTCAAATTAAGACCACCACCTCAATAAAATAGACGGATTGCGCAGCCGCAACTGATTTACATACAAAGCGGAGAACAGGCGGGGACAGGTAATAAATATGTATAGGCGTTATAGAATATGCATGCTTTTTGTAGATAAATAGGTGATTAGAAGCTGTAAAAGGTACGCAGGATTTGGGAAGGTGCTCTCTCCCTGCGTCCGGCGCTGAATAAAATACGTACCTACTTTACAACTCTAACAAGTTGTGGAGTCTTTATACCGCGTGTCAATTGGTGAGCCAGCCAGGAGGGCTCTGTCCGTCCGCAGAAACGGGCTGAGGGATGGAGGGCTCCATGGCGCGCCACGGGATTTCCTGGAGGGGAACTCCGAGACCTCGGCTCGCTTACTGCGGGGACAGATAAGGACCACTGGCTTGCGGCTAAAAGGGTACATATTAATCTTAGGGGATTTAGTAAAACGTACGTGTGGTTGGAGGGCTGTTGGTAAATCGCAGGAGACGTCCTGCGTACAACATAGTCCCTTGGTAGGTAAAAGCTTGCAAGCTGTTGGTGGAAGGGAGCGAACACCGGCAAGGCCCGCTCCGCTCCTCCGTAGGTCTAGAAGGGGGAGGGAGAAGAAAGAGGGACCGGTGTCGCTAAACACCGGCAAGGCCCGCTCCGCTCCTCTGTAGGTCTAGAAGGGGGAGGGAGAAGTTTTTAGTAAAATGTAGACTTTAAAACTCTGTTTAACACTTAGAAATAACATTAAACACTTGGACATGAACTGTAAACTTTTACCAACTTTAGGAACTACTTAATAACTTCATTAATTATAATATTAACTTCTTATCCTTCTTTATGAATGTAAAAGCCAACCCCTTAGATTGCATTTATGACAATTCCTCAGGCCATCAGGGCAGAGATGCCACCTATAAGTGGGCACGAGACTGAGGGGTGGATCTAACCATGGAGAGCATCTCCCAGGTGATCCATGATTGTGAGACGTGCCATGCGATCAAACAGGCCAAGCAGGTGAAGCCTCTATGGTATGGTGGGCGGTGGTCCAAATATAAGTATGGAGGGGCTTGGCAGATTGATTACATCACACTGCCTCAAACCCACCAAGGCAACGTTCTCACAATGGTGGAAGCCTGTAGCGTTCCTTGCTTCGGTCCCACCCTGGTACCGGCGGCGGAGTCCTAGCGCTACCCTAGGAAGTCGTTCGCGATCTGGAAGACTTCCTCGGAGTGCCTACTGCGGGCACAGCTGGTCCGCGTTTCGGTCCGGGGAGATGTTGTCCCCGGAGCTTGATGAGACTGCAAAGAACTACCAGAGAAGGAGGTCTCTTGGTATGTGATTTCGGTAGGTTTATTGCCTCCAAAGGGAGCACATGGACCAAGAGCCAAGAACAGCTTATTACATCGGTATTTAAGGGCGGAACAACACCCAATAAGCTGAGGGCAGAGGGGCAATACATGGGAGGGGCTGGGGTACATTGCCGAATGGGGTTTGGGGAGGGGAGGGGAAAAGAGAGAACAACGAATGAACAAGGGAGTGACAGGGAATTTCCCAGAGGGGGGAAACATAACAGACAAATCAAGGGACCAATAACAGGAGCTTGGGGTTTGTGTCCTGGTGGTCCAAACCACTGCCTTTGGGAGCTTCAGGGGGAAACTCTCTGTCCGTGGAACATGCCACTGGAAGTCTTCTTCCTTCCTGGTTCTGAACCACCGCAACAGAAGCCACCACGGGATGACTGGACACCAACCCTGTGCCTCATGCCACTGCCCGGAACACCATCCTGGGCCTTGAAAAGCAGGTTCTTTGGAGGCATGGTACCCCCGAGAGGATTGAATCAGACAATGGGACTCATTTCAAGAATAGCCTTATAAACACCTGGGCTAGGGAACATGGCATCGAGTGGGTGTACCATATCCCTTATCATGCACCAGCAGCTGGGAAAGTTGAACGGTACAATGGCCTGCTTAAAACCACCTTGAAAGCACTGGGTGGGGGGACATTCAAGAACTGGGAGACTAATTTAGCAAAGGCCACATGGTTAGTGAACACCCGAGGCTTCTCCAACCAAGCAGGGCCTGCCCTGTCTGATCCCTTGTGAACAACAGTTGGAGATAAGGTTCCAGTAGTACACATGAGAGGTATGCTGGGAAACACTGGATTAACTCTGCCTCAGGCAAAGACAATCCCATCCGTGGGGTTGTCTTTGCTCAGGGACCAGGCTGCACCTGGTGGGTGATGCAAAGGGATGGAGAGACCCGATGCATACCTCAAGGAGACCTTGTTTTAGGGTGAACTACCTACAACACCATGCCTGTATCTGTGTCTGCACGTATGTATATAGTTCGAAGGTTTAAATTCGATGAAACATGTTTGCATGGAAAAAAAAATGAGGTGGAGGCTGTCAGGGTTTGGATTTAGGTTTCTTTGGTTCTTTTTTTTTCTTCTTGAGGAATTTTTCTCCCATGGGTTGCTGGAGAACTAATGACTGGTTATTTAAGAGAACAAAAGTGCATGGCCAGGGGCTTTCTCCTTGACAGGACAGGGGAAATTTCTCTCAGGAAGCAGGGACAAGGTGAGATTTCGGGACTGGCAAAAGCAAGGGCGGGGGCAAGGGCTCTCCCTTGCGCTCGGGACCCTCGGAGCCGAAGGGTTGGAGCTGCTGTTTGCTGAACCCACTGCCACTGAGAAGCCGGCACGGAGCTGCTTGTGTTTCTGCTGTGAGTTTTCTTCTCCCTACCCCTCCGGGAGCCAAGCTGCCACCGCCCTGTCTCTCCCCCACTCCTCCGGCACCGCTCCGAGTTTTTGCTACGCTGTAACTGTGCTCCCCCTGTCCGCTGAGACCTCCTGCTGTCCCAGCTTGCTGTGTCCGAGGATCCTGCTGGGGCACCAACATCAGCTGCCCCTGGGGGTTTGTGAAATAAAGCCTCTCCTCCATCCCTCCCGGCCCCCTGGGCCCAACCGCCATTAACACGGGTCACCTGGGCTAGCGCTGGAGCGCCCCCTGCAGCCACGGTTGAACCATCGCACCCGGAGCGCCCACTGCGAGCCACTGTCACCCCCTGCTGACTGTGACTGGAACTGCACCAAAAGGGAAAGGTGACTGAGGCCGAGCAGGCTGTCACTGGGTTTCTGATTCTGTTTGTTGGTTAATGCCATAGTTGTTATTTGTTAGCTTGGTTTCAGATATTAGTAAAGAACTGTTATTCCTATTCTTATATCTTTGCCTGAGAGCCCCTTGATTTCAAATTTATAATAATTCGGTGGCAGAGGGGTTACATATTTTTCATTCCAAGTGAGGCTCCTGCCTTCCTTCGCAGACACCTGTCTTTCAAAGCAAGAAAATGACAACGGGAAAGTGGTGAAACAAATAACAAAAGGAATAATAAAGTTCGCTCATGTACCAATCCAAACGTGAAAATGAGGAGAATGGGATCTGTTTTCGTGGTTACCTGGTGGACTATGGGTTAAACAAATGCTTTTTCTCCTCTTATGTGCTATAGCACCTCTCATCTTTTTACCATGCATGATCCCTTGCTTAGTGCAACTTATTCCACATGTAATCAAAGGGATGTAAAGCCATGCCTACAGATTCAGAGATGGCTATAAAAGGACAAAAAATGATGTCGCTGCAAATAATGGCAAAACCACAAAAAGGTCCAAGAACAGAAAATTAAGTCAATGATAAATAAAGTTTGTAAAGTGTCCTGGGTTAGGCAGGAGGGGTCAAAATCTAGGAAGTGATCTATGCTGCAGGAAGGGATATAACTTCCTTCCTGGGAGAGAGAGCCAATAATGAGGTAGTTTTAAGGATTGATAGGTAGGTAAACCAATTAAAAAGTTGATCCGCCTTCAGGGAAAAAACCATATATAGGCAGAGACCCTCTGAGCCTCTTCCTCTTTTGATCTGCTGCTGTGTAGAGAGGAGCACCTCCTGCTTCTCTCCCGGGTAAGGCCCTGTCCCGTCCCGTCCGCCGCCCCCCCCCCCCCCCCTTCCAAAGGAGAGGGCGGGGAGGAAAGGAGGTTTAAAGTGGCCGTGCTGCTGCAGCTGGGAATGGGGGAGGAACCAGATGGTACCCTGTGGACTGTTCATAACCCACCATAGTGGCTGTGGGAAGGCTACTGGTGTGGGAGGGATCCACCATTAAGCTGGTCTTTCTTCCGGGCAGCGGCTGATGGTGAGGCAGAAGACCCATAAAAACTGTATTTTTCTTACAGAAAATCCATGGTGTAAGCAAAAGAGACCTCTCCCTAAATGAACTGGAACAAGAGCTATTTCTGAGGTGGTAAACTGACTGGAGGTCAAAGTGTTGTCTTTTGTATGTTGTCAGGGAGAAAGAAATGGAGAGGTGGGGGAAGGAGGGGTGGTCTGAGGAGTTTGTTCTGGTTTTTCTTGGGTTTTTTTCTTTCCCTTTGACTTAGGTATATTAATAAAGTTTCTTTATACTTTATAAAGTTTGAACCTGCTTTGCCTACTCCTAAACCTCATCTCACAACAAACATCAAGTAAATTTGGGTAAGTGTGCTGGCATATAGCCACAAACCTGAATAGGCGAGCTGAAACCACTACATAAAGACAATTATTAAAATTAAAGGGGATGGATTGAAAGGAATGAAGAGACCTGTCTTCACAAACAGTGTGTGAGAGATAAGGCTGGCTCCCAGAGATAAAAGAAACAATGGGAAGAATTCCATTGCAATTTACATTTACAAACAAACCAAAGGTCTGCTGATAAATAAAACTGAATATTGGAATATGAAAGGAACCATGAGAAGGACCATAAAATTCCAATTCAGGAAAGACAAAGGGCGGGGGATTATACATTGGAAAAGGAGGGTCTGTATTAGGCGGCCCGAGAAGCCTGTGCCTCTCGAGTACCTCAGCCAATGGGGAAAGAGAGAAGGGAAATGCGGTTGGGGAATTAGGATAAAAGAGAGACTGCGTCCTCCAAAATTTTGAGAGACCCCAGGGGAAATGCCCCATGGCCTCTCCCTTTATTCAAATAAAGTTACAGGACTCCTATCCTGGTTTGAAGGACAGGTGTCTGTTAAGGAAGGCAGGAGCCTCCCTTGGAATGGGAAACTGTAACCCCTCTCCCTCCGAATTATTATAAATTTGAAATGAAGAGGCTCTCAGGCAAAGATATGGGAATAGGAATAACAGTTCTTTACTAATATCTAAAACAAAGCAAACAAATAACAACATCTATAACGTTAACCAACAAACAGAACCAGAAACCCAGTGGCAGCCTGCTCGGCTTCAGGCACCTTTTCCCTTTGGTGCAGTTCCAGTCACAGCCTGCAGGGGGCGCTCTGGGTGTGATGATTCCCCGGTGGCTGCAGGGGGCGCTCTGGCGTGAGCGCAGGTAGCACACGGCAATGGCAGCTGCCCGAGGCACGGAGGGATGGAGGAGAGCTCTTGCTCCACAGACCCTCGGGGGGCAGCTGGTGTCAGTGCCACAGCAGGATCTCCGGACACAGGGAGCTGGGACGGTAAGAGGTCCCGACGTGCAGGGGGAAACCCCGCCACAATGTAGCGAGGAAACTCGGAGCGGCGAGGAGGAGCAGGGGGAGAGACAGGCTGGTGGCAGGCAGCTCCCGATGGGCAGAGAGGAAAAAGACTCACAGCAGACAGACCGGCAGCTCCACGCTGGCTTCTCAGGGGGCCGAGGGTTCAGCAGGCAGCAGCTCCGACCGTCCAGCTCCGAGGGTCCCAAGCAAGAGCGCGTGACCTCCCCCCTGCCCTTGCTTTTCAGTCTCTCCAAATCTCACGTTGTCAAGCCCTGCTTCCATGAGGGGCAATTTTGCCCCACCCTGCCAAGGAGAAAGGCTCTAGCCTTGTGCTTTGTTTCTCTTAAGTACTCAGTCATTTGTGTCTTAGCAACCCATGGGAGAAAAATTCCTGAGGAAAAGAACTAAATCCAACCTTCAACATTCTCCACCCCGAATTTTTTTTCCCATGCAAACACCTTACATCAAATTTAAACCTTCGAGATATATACATACATGCAGACACAGATACAGGCATGGTGTTGTAGGTAGTTCACCCTAAAACAAGGTCTCCTTGAGGTATGCATCGGGTCTCTCCATCCCTTTGCATCACCCACCAGGTGCAGCCTGGTCCCTGAGCAAAGACAACCCCACGGATGGGATTGTCTTTGCCTGAGGCAGAGTTAATCCAGTGTTTCCCAGCATACCTCTCATGTGTACTACTGGAACCTTATCTCCAACTGTTGTTCGCAAGGGGTCAGAGTGGGCAGGCCCGGCCCGGCTGGAGGAACCTCGGGTGTTCACTAACCATGTGGCCTTTGCCAAATTAGTCTCCCAGTTCTTGAACGTCCCCCCACCCAATGCTTTCAAGGTGGTTTTGAGCAGGCCATTGTAACGTTCAACTTTCCCAGCTGCTGGTGCATGATAAGGGATATGGTACACCCACTCGATGCCATGTTCCCTAGCCCAGGTGTTTATAAGGCTATTTTTGAAGTGAGTCCCATTGTCGGATTCAATTCTCTCAGGGGTACCACGTCTCCAAAGGACCTGTTTTTCGAGGCCCAGGATGGTGTTCCGGGCAGTGGCATGAGGCACAGGGTTGGTGTCCAGCCATCCTGTGGTGGCTTCTACCATTGTGAGAACGTAGCGCTTGCCTTGGCAGGTCTGGGGCAGTGTGATGTAATCAATCTGCCAAGCCTCTCCATACTTGTATTTGGACTACCGTCCACGGTACCATAGAGGCTTCACCTGCTTGGCCTGTTTGATCGCGGCGCACGTCTCACAATCATGGATCACTTGGGAGATACTGTCTATCGTTAGGTCTACTCTTCGGTCTCGTGCCTACTTATAGGTGGCATCTCTGCCCTGGTGGCCTGAGGCATCATGGGCTCATCGGGCTAGGAACAACTCCCCTTTGTGTTGCCAGTCTAAATCTATCTGTGCCACCTCTATCTTTGCGGCGTGATCTACCTGCTTGTTGTTCTGGTGTTCTTCGTTAGTTCGGCTCTTAGGGACATGGGCGTCTACATGGCGGACTTTTACGGGTAGCTTCTCTACCCGAGTGGCAATGTCTTTCTATTCATTAGCTGCCCAGATTGGCTTTCTTCTACGCTGCTAGTTGGCTTTTTTCCACCTTTTCAGCCAACCCCATAGAGCATTGGCTACTATCCACGAATCGGTGTAGAGATAGAGCTTTGGCCACTTCTCTCTCTCAGCAATGTCCGGGGCCAGCTGAACAGTTTTGAGTTCAGCAAATTGGCTCGAATAACCTTCTCCTTCAGTGGCTTCTGCAACCTGTCGTGTGGGGCTCCACACAGCTGCTTTCCACTTCCGGTTCATCCCTATGATGCGACAGGAACCATCAGTGAAAAGGGCGTAGCACTTTTCTTCATCTAGCAGTTGGTTGTACAGTGGAGCCTCTTCAGCCCGGGTCACTTGTTCTTGCTCCTCTTCATCAGTGAGACCAATGCTCTCACCTTCTGGCCAGTTCGTAATTATTTCCAGAATCCCAGGGCGGTTCGGATTTCCAATGCGGGCGCGCTGTGTGATAAATGTGATCCACTTACTCCATGTGGCGTCAGTGGCGTGGTGGGTAGAGGGAGCCTTTCCTTTAAACATCCACCCCAGCACTGGTAGTCGAGGTGCCAGGAGGAGTTGTGCTTCAGTGCCGATTACCTCCGAGGCGGCTTGAACTCCTTCATAGGCGGCCAAGATTTCCTTCTCTGTGGGGGTGTAGTTGGCTTCGGTCCCTCTGTAACTCCGGCTCCAGAATCCCAGCGGTCGGCCTCGAGTGTCTCCAGGCACCTTCTGCCAAAGGCTCCAGGACAAGCCATTGTTCCCGGATGCAGAGTAAAGCACATTCCTCACCTCTGGTCCCATCCTTACTGGGCCAAGCGCTACTGCGTGAGCAATCTCCTGCTTGATCTGGGCAAACGCTTGTTGCTGTTCAGGGCCCTGTGGTAGATATGGACAGGCGGACGGAAGATCTCGCGATGTGACGGAAAGCAAGGGCAGCATGGAATTCTCCTCCCTTCCTTCCTGCATGATAACAGATCACCCAAAGTATGCAACCCCTCCTAACCCAGTAGTTTTCCACTCCTTACTAACCCTAGCTATCCCACCGTCCCCTTTCTGACGTAGTGAAGCCCCTAGACTATTTAACCTCATGCGATAAGGTAATAAACGCCATTTGACCATCCACCACATTGGTGTCTGTGTGTCGTGGCCCGAGTGGCTCAGGTGAGGCCGGGCTGCCGTGCTGTCGTTCTTGAACCAGGTCGCCTGCCTTCATAGCAGAGGGCAACATAGTGGTGCCGAAACCCGGGAAGAAGAAGAGGAGCTCGGGCTACGGGATTTGCCTGGACAAGCGGCAGCGGCCGGGGCAGCGAAGCTGACTTCAGGCGGGGGAGACGTCCCCAAGGACCCGCGGTTACTATGGAAACCGTTGCAAAGGTCGTGAGTCTACTTTATAAGCAGTGGGGTATTAAGTGTAAGCTCAAGGATTTTCATATTGCTATTGCAAAACTCCTGGAGCTTGGGGCGATTGAGCGTCCAGCAGAAATATTACACCCAGAGGTGTGGGAGAAATGTTTTAGCAGAGGAAACTAAAGTCTCGGGCAGTGGGAAAAGTCTCAAAGCGTGGGGGAAAGTAGAAACGGCTTTACGCCAAGCGCTGGAACAACAGGAGACTTGGAAAGCTGCACGTGCATGTTTATTAGCTACTCCTAAGCTGGGAGTGGCAGCAATAACACAGACCGACTCCGAGAGCGGTCTATCTGAGAGCGGGGGTTCGCGGGGACCGGGCGCGCTTCCCTCCTCCCCGGACCCGAATCCAAACGCCCCGGGGCCCCCAGAAAACCTCCCGACCCTTCCGCCGAGCCCGCCGGATCCACCCCCTGCCGCAGAAACTTCCCAAACGTCCGCGGTTTCCCCCTCCATCCCTCCGCCGCCGGTTAGCGATCCAACGCTGGAAGCACAGCAATCCGCGCGATCTTTTTGGGAGGGATTGGCAACCGAAGCCAGGGAAACCGAGAGGGCAGCTAGAGAGGGAGCGCGGGTGAACCCCTCTCCCCTGCCCTATGCAGGTAAAAATGGCGCGGGCGACCAAGGAGATGGGCGGGGCCAGGGTTTCACCGGCGGGAACGAACAAAGATTGCGAGTGTTCGCTGCTGCGCATGCGTGGGAAGAGAGAGCTGCAAACGCGCGGGCACGGGAGAGCGGCAGAGAGCGCATGCCCAGTCAAGAGCCGTGCTCAATGCCATTATCCTTTAAAGGAGAGCCCTCCCCTTACGGGAGGCAGGGCAAGCCCAGGGGGCGGGACCGGCACCACCCTCGGGGGGAGGAGCAGGGTCGGAGCCGTGACAAAAGGCACGGAATCCCGGAAGTGCTCTGGCAGTCGACTTCTGGCTCTGAGTCCGACAACAGCTCCGCTAGCTCTGCTGAGTTATCGGAAACTGACGGGGACACAGAGTCGGAAGAAGCAGAGCTATCACAATTTGAAACGAAAACGAATAAAGTTTTAAATTACGCCGGGAAGCAATCACAATACAAATTCACCGACTGGGGAAAGATAAAAATAGCTTGTGCAGAATGGGTGCCCTCAGCTACAGTCCGTGCTTTCCCAGTGAGAACCACGGGGCAAAACGGAAACCAACAACAAGTATATGACCCAATAAACCCCAAAGATATACAAACGATTGTCAAAGCAATCTCAGAAAAGTGGATGGATTCCATCATTGTTTCCACTCTCATAGACGGCCTTTTTAGCAATGAGAACCTGCTCCCCTTTGATATTAGACAAATAGGTCGCATGATTTTTGATGGGGCAGGAATGATTGTTTTTAAACAGGAATGGACAGACAATTGTGCGAGCCTATTAGCCCAGTCCTCTGGGGTGGGGCAACCACTGCATGGCTCGAGTTTATCTAGGCTGACAGGGAAACATGATGAGATGATTACACCTCAGCAGCAAGCTGCACAATTGCGAGCTGAGGAAGTCAGGGCCACAACCCGAGCTGCCAGAGAAGCCATTCGTGCTGCATCGCGTGTGATAGCTAAGCCTTCACCGTGGTCCGCCATAAAGCAAACAGAAAGTGAAAGCTTCACAAAGTTTGTGGACCGCCTACAGGCAGCAGTAGACGCCTCTACCCTGCCTGCAGCGGCAAAAGGACCCGTTGTAGCAGACTGCTTGCAGCAACAAAGTAACACTATTACCAAAGAAATCTTGCGCTCCGTTCCAATAGGAGCCAGCCTGGCTGATATGATCAAACATGTAGTTAGGGAAGAACAGCTAACCCCTTTTCAGGCTGCCGTACGTGATCTAACTAGTGCAATGGTGTGCTTCAAATGTGGACAGGCGGGCCACATCGCAACGGGCTGTCCCCACAAATCCCAGCCTCCCCCGGCGGGGCCTCCATCTCAAGCGCGCGTGAGAGGGCTCTGCTGGAGCTGCGGGAAGAAGGGACACTTCGCTAAGGACTGCAGATCTCGACCCCGGGGAAACGGGAGGGGGAGGGGGCATGCGGGCCGCACCCAGCCTCCTCCCGCTGCGAATGCAAGGCGGCCCATCTATGCCAACCCCCAGTGGGGTGGGGGGCCTTCATTCCCTATGCCCCCACAGGAGACAGCCAGTCCTGCACCCACACAAACGGTGCAAATGCAGAGTTTCACAGCACCGCCAGCAGCACCATTGCACCCACCACAGCCACAAGCCGCACTTGTGCCACAGGGCCAGCAGGGGGCGCCCCAGAGCGGAACCCCTGGGTGGCCCTGGCCATGGAAGTAGGGAAAGAGCCCCTGATAGTGTGGGGGACATGCCGCCTCTATGGCAGTCAGGATCCCAATGTCATAGGGCTTCAGTTTTGGGCAGACACGGGTTCAGACTGTACAATTATTCCCCAAGCACATTGGCCACAACATTGGCAATTTACAGAAGTCCCCCCAGTGAATGGTGTGGGAGGCGGCCCGAGAAGCCTGTGCCTCTCGAGTACCTCAGCCAATGGGGAAAGAGAGAAGGGAAATGCGGTTGGGGAATTAGGATAAAAGAGAGACTGCGTCCTCCAAAATTTTGAGAGACCCCAGGGGAAATGCCCCATGGCCTCTCCCTTTATTCAAATAAAGTTACAGGACTCCTATCCTGGTTTGAAGGACAGGTGTCTGTTAAGGAAGGCAGGAGCCTCCCTTGGAATGGGAAACTGTAACCCCTCTCCCTACGAATTATTATAAATTTGAAATCAAGAGGCTCTCAGGCAAAGATATGGGAATAGGAATAACGGGCCGCCTCGTGGGATCCCTGCAATGGCTCCGTAACATCGTCCTGATTCCTCCTGAGATCATGGACCCCTTACATGAGCTCCTGAAAGGCAAGCACCCTTGGGAACCCAAACAACTAACGCCACAAGCAGCGAGCTCTCTTGACTTCATCGAGCATCAGATGTCCACCAGCACCCTTGCCAGATGGAACCCAAGCATGCCGCTTGATTCATACGTTCACTTTACACCGAAGGGAGGAGTGGGAGCACTAGCCCAAGGGCCTTCAGAGAAGTCCCGACCGATCCAGTGGATAGTCCTTGGAAAACCGGCTCGTGCATTCTCCCCAGGAATCAAATGCATCGCCAACCTCATCACGAAGGGCAGGAAACTTGCCTTGAGACACCTGGGAACCGAGCCGACAAGAATCCACCTTCCCTTCCGCAAGCAGCCAATCACAGAATCAACCACGACACAGGAGCACCTAGCCCTTGCTCTCACAGGCTTCGCAGGAGAAATCTCCTACTCCGCCAAACCACCTTGGACCCAGCTACTGACCATTGTGGACATAGACGTTCCACCGAAGGTCGCGGACCGACCACTGCCAGGACCGACGGTCTTCACAGACGCTTCCTCCACAACTTCTACCGCAGCGGCGGTGTGGCAGACGGGAGAACAGTGGCACTGCATCAAAGCACGTGACCCCACACTGTCAGTGCAACAGCTGGAGGCAACAGCAGTGGTTTTGGCGTGCGGACTCTTCCAGGAAGAACACCTCAACATCGTAACAGACTCTATATTCGTGGCAAGGCTCTGCCTGGCCATGTCAGGGCCAGGTGTGTCAACATCTGCAGCAGCTCTAATGCTGGAAGAAGCACTCTCCTCGCGACAGGGCACCGTGTCTGTCATCCACATCAACAGCCACAACCCAGTTAAAGGTTATTTCCAGACCGGCAACGACAAGGCAGATACCGCAGCAAAGGGAGTGTGGACACTGCAAAAAGCTCGTCAATTACATGAGTCACTCCACATCGGAGCCAAGGCACTGGCGAAGAGATGCGGGATCTCGGCGGCAGACGCAAAGCATGTAGTGGCCACCTGCCCTCATTGCCAGAAGTTACCCCTATGGTCCAGTGGGATCAACCCAAGAGGTCTCAAGCCCTCAGAAATCTGGCAGTCAGACTTCACTTTATGTCAACTGCTGAAGCCTCGGGCATGGCTTGCAGTGACAGTGGACACTTACAGCGGAGTGATTGTGGCCACGCAGCACCCCAAAACTAACTCTAGAGCCACAATTCAGCACTGGCTGACAGCCATGGCGTGGCTTGGCATCCCCAAACAGATTAAAACTGACAACGGTTCCAATTTTATCTCCAAACCAGTGCAGGAATTCGCCTCGAAATGGGGCATCACTCTAGTGCAAGGTATCCCATATAACAGCACCGGGCAGGCCATTGTTGAGCGAGCAAATCAGACCCTGAAAGCCAAGTTAGAAGTACTAGCAAAAGCAGAAGGCTTTGAAAATTCCATTCCCTCAGGGGACCAAGCACGTATACTAGCAACCGCTTTGCTAGCACTGAACCAATTCTCTAGGGGGGATGAAACAAACTGTCCCGCTCAAAAACACTGGGCCACCCGAGCATTAGAGGAGGGCCCACAAGTCATAATTAAAAATGAACTAGGCGAATGGGAACGGGGCTGGAGACTGGTACTCACAGGGCGGGGGTACGCAGCTGTCAAAAAGGAAGGCAAAATCAAGTGGTGTCCACTGAGGTCAGTAAAGCCAGACCTTCAGAATGAGCAGAATGAGACTAATGAGAACTGTGAGTTTCTGTTTACAGGACATGCTCGTGGGACACCCTCGTAAAGCGTACACCCCTGTTCCAGAGGAAAATGACAGACCTCCAAGCCGTCAAGCAGCACCCAAGAGTTCTGTACCGGTGAAACCCAGACGTCAACAGTGTTTTTGTGTGATTTTGCTGTTGGGGCTTGTTACCAGGGGACAAGCCAGTCCAAACCATTACTCTCATCAGCCATTCAGGTGGGTCATGCAACACCTGTCAAATGACAAGGTGCTCAAAGAAACCACCACACCGAATGCCCCATCCTTTGTGATCCGCATTTCCGATCTGTTCCCTGGAAAACCAAAAGTAAACCCCTATTCCCCTCATGTTACAAGTATGCATCTATCCTATTGGTGCCCAGCCTCAAACCCAGGGAAGAAGTACTGCAATTATCCGGGGTGGGGATATTGTGGGTACTGGGGCTGTGAAACCATTGTTACAAATGCCGGACCATCGAGACCTGGGTGGGAACCTCAAAAGCCCGATGAATTTTTACAATTCACCTGGGCTCCAACTGGTTGTAAACAACCTGTCATCCTTCAGGAGAAATACTATCGAAACTATTATAAAATCCCTAAATCTCAGAGGTGCACTGACTATATGACCGTTTTGCAGCCAGATCACCCTAGTTGGGCCACAGGCAGGACGTGGACAGTAGTTATTCAGGGATCAAAAGAGTGGGTGAATGTGCGAATTATCAAGCTCCAACCCCCTGCATCCCGGGCGGTTGGGCGAAACAAATTTATTAAAGATGTACTAAAAGGGAAAAACACAACCCACTCCAAAGCCTTGCCCACAAAAGCCACTGATACCCTGATCGGTCATGCAGATGCCTCCCAGATAAGTAGTTTGGCCAAGTCTGACTCTGACCCAGTCTTTCGTATGTTAGAAGCTACCTTTCTTTCCCTGAACAAATCCAACCCGAACCTAACTGATTCCTGCTGGCTTTGCTATGACGTCAAACCCCCCTTCTACGAAGGAATTGCTTTAGATATCCCCTTCAGTTACTCCACAGCCGACTCCCCTCACCAGTGCAGGTGGGATACTCCCCGCAGAGGAATCACCCTGAGTCAAGTCACGGGTCAAGGCAGATGTTTTGGCAGTGCAACCTTAGCAAAGAAAGGCAACATCTGCACCAAAGTTGTCAAGCCCAACAGAAAGAATAAGTGGGTGGTTCCATCCGCATCTGGGATGTGGGTTTGTCAGCGATCTGGAGTGAGTCCTTGTGTGTCTCTTGCCAAATTCAATGATTCCACTGACTTTTGTGTCCAAGTTCTAATTGTTCCTAGGGTCCTGTACCATACAGACGAAGAGATGTACCACCTTCTTGAGAAACCCGACCGGCTCCACAAAAGAGCACTGATAACAGGTGTAACTATTGCAATGCTGCTCGGCCTGGGAGCAGCCGGAACGGCCACGGGTGTCTCAGCTCTTGCGACCCGACACCAAGGACTGTCTCAGCTACAAATGACCATCGATGAAGACTTGCAGAGGATCGAGAAATCCATCTCCTTTCTAGAGAAATCAGTTTCCTCACTCTCAGAAGTGGTCTTGCAGAACAGGCGAGGATTGGACCTCTTGTTCATGCAACAAGGAGGCTTGTGTGCCGCCTTGAAAGAGGAATGCTGCTTTTATGCAGACCACACAGGAGTCGTCAGAGACTCCATGGCAGAGCTCCGAGATAGGCTAGCTCGGAGACAGAAAGACAGGGAAGCCCAACAGAGCTGGTTTGAGTCCTGGTTCAATCAATCACCATGGCTCACCACACTAATTTCCGCCTTGGTAGGTCCATTGGCAATGTTGTTTTTAGCTTTTACCTTTGGACCATGCCTGCTGAACAAACTAGTCTCCTTTATCCAGACCCGTCTGGAACGGGCCAACATTCTGTTTTTAGAACATCAACAAATGCTGTAATTCAAACTGTAAACACTGCCAATCACAAGACTTTTCTAACTTGCCTTGCGAAATCTACTCAGGTATACCAAACCCCTTTTCCCTTGTCAAGTTACTACCTCATACCTCACTTCAATACATGTATCTATGACTACCTCATTCATTTGTGAAAAAAGGGGGGGGAAGTGTGGTAGATAGGGACAGGCGGACGGAAGATCTCGCGATGTGACGGAAAGCAAGGGCAGCATGGAATTCTCCTCCCTTCCTTCCTGCATGATAACAGATCACCCAAAGTATGCAACCCCTCCTAACCCAGTAGTTTTCCACTCCTTACTAACCCTAGCTATCCCACCGTCCCCTTTCTGATGTAGTGAAGCCCCCTAGACTATTTAACCTCATGAGATAAGATAATAAACGCCATTTGACCATCCACCACATTGGTGTCTGTGAGTCGTGGACCGAGTGGCTCGGGTGAGGCCGAGCTGCCGTGCTGTCGTTCTTGAACCAGGTCGCCTTGCCTTCATAGCAAGAAGGCAACAGGGCCCCAGTGGAAATCGTTCTTCTTGCGGGTAACCAGGTAGAGAGGGTTCACAATCTGGCTGTACTCTGGAATGTGCATCCTCCAAAAGCCTATGGCCCCTAGGAAAGCTTGCGTATCCTTTTTGTTAGTTGGCGGAGACATCGCAGTGATCTTATTGATGACCTCCGTGGGAATCTGGCGCCGTCCATCTTGCCACTTTACACCCAGGAACTGGATCTCTCGAGCAGGTCCCTTGACTTTGCTCTTCTTGATGGCAAAACCGGCTTCCAGGAGGATCATGATGATCTTCTCTCCTTTCTCAAATACTTCTGCTGCCGTGTTCCCCCACACAATGATGTCATCGATGTATTGGAGATGCTCTGGAGCCTCACCCTTTTCCAGTGCAGCCTGGATCAGTCCATGGCAGATCGTGGGGCTGTGCTTCCACCCCTGGGGCAGCCGATTCCAGGTATATTCCACACCTCTCCAGGTGAAGGCAAACTGAGGCCTGCACTCTGCTGCCAGAGGGATGGAGAAGAACACATTGGCAATGTCAATGGTGGCATACCATTTTGCTGCCTTGGATTCCAGCTCATACTGGAGCTCCAGCATGTTCAGCACGGCAGCACTCAATGGTGGAGTCACGTCATTCAAGCCACGATAGTCCACAGTCAATCTCCATTCCCCGTCAGACTTGCACACAGGCCAGATGGGGCTGTTGAAGGGTGAGTGGGCTTTACTGACCACTCCTTGGCTTTCTAGGTCGCGGATCATCTTGTGGATGGGATCACGGCGTCTCGATTGGTCCGGTACTGCCAGTGGTGCACTGTCAAGGTGGCAATTGGCACTTGTTGCTCTTTTACTCTCAGGAGTCCCACTGCATTTGGATTTTCCCATAGTCCAGGCAAGGTGTTCAGTTGCCTGATGCCCTCTGCCTCCACAGCCGCTATCCCGAAAGCCCACCTGAGTCCCTTTGGGTCTTTGTAATAGCCATTCCGGAGGAAGTCTATGCCCAGAATACATGGGGCCTCTGGACCAGTCACAATGGGGTGTTTCTGCCACTCTTTCCCGGTCAGGCTCATCTCGGCTTCCAACAAAGTTAATTGCTGTGATCCCCCTGTCACCCCGGCAATAGAAACAGGTTCTGCCCCCACATATCCTGATGGTATTAAGGTACACTGCGCACCAGTATCAACTAACGCTTCATATTTTTGTGGCTCGGATGTGCCAGGCCATTGGATCCACACTGTCCAAAAGACCCAGTTTTCCCGTGCCTCTTCCTGGCTAGAGGCAGGGCCCCTCTAGCATACATAGTAGAGGTCCCCTCGAGGGGATCTAACAGATCATCCTCCTTTCCGTAATATCTGGCATCGTGGTCACAGGAGGCTGAGGCTACCTTCGCTTTAGTAGACCCCCCGCCTCGGTTAGTCTTTCCCTCCTTGAGTTGCTGTACCCGTGCTGCCAAGGTAGCAGTGGGTTTCTTATCCCACTTCCTCATGTCTTCTCCATGGTCACACAGGAAGAACCACAGCTCAGATTGTGGGGTGTATCCTCTCTCCCTGGCTGGGGGATGTTGGGCTCTGACTTTGGGGCTTGTGACTCGCACTGGTGCAGCACTCATCATCCTCATCTCCTCCCTCACCTCCCTCATCATCTCCTCTCTGAGATCTTTGACCACAGCAGAGACCTGAGCCTGCATTGGGCCACTGATCATACTATCATAATTCCTGAGTTTGGTGGCTATGGAGCCCACTGTGTCTCGGTTGTCATCAGCATTGATTGTTGCAATGAAGATGGTGTATTGGGAGGGCCCTAGCTTTGCCAGGTTCCACAACATTTGCCCTGTACACTTGACCTTGTCGGGGTCATTATCATGTTGTCCATCCCTCCCAAAGAGTACCTCCAATACTGCCACCTCCCTCAGCTGTTGGATTCCCTCCTCAAGGGTCTTCCATGGTCTTCTATGATGATACTCCTGCATTCTCTCCCTGTTGACAAACCTCTCTCTTACACTTATTAAAAGCCGTTCCCAGAGAGACAGGGGCCCGTCGTCTCTTCTGAATACCTGATCTACCCCCGAGTTGTGGGACAAGGGTCCCATCTGCCTTGCCTCGATTCTATCCGGCTGCATACCCATACCCATAAGGTCCCAGACCCGAAGTAACCAGGTTGTAAAAGGCTCACGACCCCGTCGCACAATGTCTTTTCGTAGATTACGGAGACTGTCATACCCCAGGGACTCGGTAGTGATTTCAATCCTTGGCCTCCCTACTGGTTGAGAGGGTCCTGCTTCCCCATCATTACTCACTGGCTGCTCTGGTTTGACCTTAGTCTTCCTCTTTTCCACAGGGGCAACTGCTACTGGCTGTGGCTGCCCCTCTGATCTGACTGGAGCCTGAGCGGTTATAACGTCCCTGGGTTCCCCTGCTGCCCCATTAGACTCTCCCTCTTTGGGGTAGGGGAAGGGTTTCCCACCAGCTGGGCAAGTGTATTCCTTCAGCATTTGACCCATCTCGCGCATCTCCTTCACCAGGACTCCCACCCAATCCGGGTGGGTTGTTTCTGAGGTGGGTTGTGGGGCTGGGTTAGACTCTGTAGCAGCATCTCTAGTGTCTGGGGCAATGTCAGGTTCTGGGATGGTGTCTCTAGTCTCTGGGGCCATGTCAGGTACTGAGGCCTCATCTCTATTGTCTGAGGTAGGTGTCAGGGTGGTTATCCAAGTCAGACCTCCTTTATCCCTGAATGCTAAATAGAGCAGGCCTATCAGCAACACCAGCCACTGTATGGTATCATTAGTATTTAGAGAAAATTCGAACCCCTCAAAGATTGGCGGGATACGCCCAAAGAGCTGGGTGAAGGGTTGTGAGAACATTTCTTTTGGTGTCATTTCCTCGCAGTAGGTACCATTATTAAAGTAACCCTGAAAACATGTCATTAATGTGTGGTAGCTGTGAATCCACATGCCTGCCTTCCAGAGGAAGTTGAAAATCCATGAATTCCTCACCTTATCGACCCATGACACAAACTGTATAACAGCCACTGTAGCCTTAGTTATAGGACCCATGTTTAGATATGGGGCTGCAAATGGGAGAGAAACAGCCGTGACCACTTGCCATACGAACCGGAATAAGCTAGACCACATGGTGCAACCTAATGAGGTTCCTATATCCAGCACACAAAAAACTGCGTTACTCAAGAACTGTTATCCTTTTTCCTCTCGATGCCCTCGGGCCCCACCATTGGGCGCCAAAATCTGTCCTGGTTTGAAGGACAGGTGTCTGTTAAGGAAGGCAGGAGTCTCCCTTGGAATGGGAAACTGTAACCCCTCTCCCTCCGAATTATTATAAATTTGAAATGAAGAGGCTCTCAGGCAAAGATATGGGAATAGGAATAACAGTTCTTTACTAATATCTAAAACAAAGCAAACAAATAACAACATCTATAACGTTAACCAACAAACAGAACCAGAAACCCAGTGGCAGCCTGCTCAGCTTCAGGCACCTTTTCCCTTTGGTGCAGTTCCAGTCACAGCCTGCAGGGGGCGCTCTGGGTGTGGTGATTCCCCGGTGGCTGCAGGGGGCGCTCTGGCGTGAGCTCAGGTAGCACACGGCAATGGCAGCTGCCCGAGGCACGGAGGGATGGAGGAGAGCCCTTGCTTCACAGACCCTCGGGGGGTAGCTGGTGTCGGTGCCACAGCAGGATCCCCGGACACAGGGAGCTGGGATGGCAAGAGGTCCCGGCGTGCAGGGGGAAACCCCGCCACAATGTAGCGAGGAAACTTGGAGCGGCGAGGAGGAGCAGGGGGAGAGACAGGCTGGTGGCAGGCAGCTCCCGATGGGCAGAGAGGAAAAAGACTCACAGCAGACAGACCGGCAGCTCCGCACTGGCTTCTCAGGGGGCCGTGGGTTCAGCAGGCAGCAGCTCCGACCGTCCAGCTCCGAGGGTCCCGAGCAAGAGCGCGTGACCTCCCCCCTGCCCTTGCTTTTCAGTCTCTCCAAATCTCGCGTTGTCAAGCCCTGCTTCCATGAGGGGCAATTTTGCCCCACCCTGCCAAGGAGAAAGGCTCTAGCCTTGTGCTTTGTTTCTCTTAAGTACTCAGTCATTTGTGTCTTAGCAACCCATGGGAGAAAAATTCCTGAGGAAAAGAACTAAATCCAACCTTCAACAACTCCTTTGTCTCCTTTTTGGACATAAAAACCTCTGGTATTTGTGGATTATTTTCCTCACACCATTTCCCCCCCCATTTCCCCCCCAATGTTCCTTTTTTTTCCTGGGTTTTCCCATTTTTTCCAGTTTTCCAGTTTTTTCCCCATTTCCCACTATTTTTCCTCATTTTTTTCCCATTTCTCTGCCATTAGTCCCATTTTTCCTCATTTCCCCCATTTTCCCCAATTTTCTCCCATTTTCCCTCCATTTCCCCCAATTTTCCTCCTGAATTTTCCCATTTTATCCTGTTTCCCCCTATTTTTCCCTATTTTTCTTTGTTTCATTTTGGTTTTCCCGTTTTGGGGGATTTTTTAGTGCAATTCCCAAATAACCCCAGGGAAAAATGGGGGGAAGTGGGATAAAAATGGAGATGAAAATGGGATAAAAATGGGGGGAAAATGGGAAAAAATGGAGGAAAAATGGGAAAAAATCCAGGAACTTTTGCCATTTCCCCCCAGTTTTTGGGATCAAAACCTCCCATCCCCCACCCTTTTCCCCCAACTCCTAATCCCAAAAAAAATCCACGAAAAGGGGCCCGATAAAAGGGAGATATCCTCTCCAGGGCGACCTTTTGAGATGGAAATTGGGGAACAGCTGCGGAAAATCCCAAATTAATGAGGGCAGCTCGGAAATTTTTTATTCCGGGATTTTCTCCTGCTGGGAGCAGCTGCGCCTTTGGAAAAAAAAAGGGAATTCCCGAGGGGTTGGGGGGTTTTGCAAGGATTTTTTCCACTTTCCCCCATTTTATCCCATTTTTCATCCCATTTTTTCCCATTTTTATCCCATTTTTTCTTCAGTATTTCCAAGTTTTTTTCCCATTTCTTCCCCTTTTTTCCCCATTTCCCCCTTTTTTCCCCTATTTTCCCCATTTTTATCCCATTTTCCCCGTTTTTTCCTTGGTTTTTTCCCCGTTTTTCAGGGTTTTTTTCCAGTTTTTCCCCATTTCCCTCCATTTTTCCAGGAAAAAGTGGGGGAAAATGGGAAAAAATGGCAAAAAATGGGGGTGGAAATGGGAAAAACCCAGGAAAAGCCAGATCCAAACTGGGCCCGATCCCATTTTTTCCCCATCCCAGGGATCCGAGTTTGGCCTTGTTCCCAAATTCCCGGAATTCCCACCGGGATCCATCCCATAATTTCAACAGCTGCTGCTCCTGGGGCTCATTTGCATAAATTTGCGTTTATTTGTGTGGATTGTTCTGGGCCTGGTGGGGTTTTTGTGGATTTTGGGAGGTTTTTCTTGGGGAAAATGGGGAAAAAATTGGGGGAATATGGAGGAGATGGGAGAAACCTTTCTTGAGGGGGAAAAAGAAGGAGAATCAGGGGAAAACTGGGGGGAAATTGAGAAAAATTGGGGGGAAAATTGGGAATAATGGGAAAAAACAGGAAAGAACTGGGGAAACTGTGGGGAAATGGAAACAATTGGGGAAATGGGGAATAATTGGGAATAAATGGGAAAAATTGGGGAGAAAATGGGGAAAAATGGGGAAAAATAGGGGAAAATGGGGGAAAAACAGGAAATAATGGGGAAATAACTGGGAAAACTGGGGGGAAACCCAGGAAATATGAGGGGAAACCGGAAAATCTGGGAAAACTGAGGAAATAATGGGCCAAATTGGGAAAAATGGGGAAAATGGGGGGAAACTGGGAAAAAACAGGAAATAACTGGGGAAAACTGGGGAGAAATCAGGAAAATGGGGAAAAAACTGGGAAAACCCAGTAAAAAAATGGGCCAAAATTCCCAGGATTTTCCCCCCAAAAATTCCCTCTTTTTTTCCCCTTCCAAGGCTCCGGATCCTGGGATTTTTTCCTCTCCAAGGTCCCGTATTCCAGGATTTTTAACCCCGAAATTCCCAGTTTTTCCCCCTTCCCAACCCCCAAAAATTCCCTTTTTTTTTTTCCCTTCCCAAGTCCCAAATCCCGGGATTTTTAACCCCAAAATTCCTGGGATTTCAGCCCTTCCCAAGCTCCAGATCCCGGGATTTTTTCCTCTCCAAGGTCCCAAAAATTCCCCTTTTTCCCCCCTCTCCAGGCCCCAAATCCCGGGATTTTAAACCCCAAAATTCCTGGGGTTTTCCCTCAAAACTTCCTTTTTTTTCCCCTTCCCAGGCCTCAAATCTCGGGATTTTAACCCCAAAATTCAGGATTTTTTCCTCTTCCAATACCCCAAAATTCCTGTTTTTTTTCTTCTTCCCAGGCCCCAAATCCTGGGATTTTTTAACTCAAACTTCCCATTTCCCCCCCTCCTCCTTGACCACAAAAATTCCCTTTATTCCCCCCGTCCTTGACCCCAAAATTCCCAGATTTTTCCCCAAAAATTCCAATTTTCCCCCCTAAAAATTCCCATTTCTTTTCCCTTTCCAGGCCCCCAAAAACCAGGAATGATGGATCCAATTCCATGGATTTGGCTCCTGGTCACCTTCCCGTTGGTCAAGTCCCATCCCAGAATTCCTGGTAAGTTCCAAAATCCCTGAAAATCCCCCAAAAATCCCCCTCAAATGTCCCAAAATTCCCCAAAAATCCCCCCAAAATTCCCCAAATTCCCCCAAAAATTCCCCCCAAAAATTCCCGCCAAAAATTCCCGAAAATTTAAAAAAAAAAATCCCCCCAAAAGATCCCCAAAAATTCCCCTAAAAATTCCCAAAAAAACCCCAAAATTCCCAAAAAGTCCCCAAACACTCCCCAAGATTACCCCAATAATTAAAAAAAAAAATCCCAAAACATCTCCCCAAAATTCCCAAAAAAATCTCCAGAAAATCCCCAAAAATTAAAAAAATTCCAAAAATTCAAAAAAAATCCCCCAAAATCCCCAAAAAATTCCCAAACACTCCCCAAGAATACCCCAAAAATTTCCCCCAAGAATTCCTGAAAAATCCCCAAAAAATCCCTCAAAAATTCCCCAAAAAAATCCCTCAAAAATCCCCCAAAATTCCCCCGAAAATTCCATGAAATCCCCCCTAAATTTCCAAAAATCCCAAAAAATCGCCCAAAAATCCCCCCAAGATTCCAAAAATATCCCCCAAAATTCCCAGAAAATTCCCCCAAAAATCCCAAAAATTTCCCAAACACTCCCCAGGAATACCCCGAAAATTCCCAATAAAAAAATCCCAAGAAACAAAACAAACAAAAAAAAAATCCCAAAATATTCCACAAAAAATTTCCCGAAAAATTAAAAAAAATTTCCCAAAAATCCCCCAAAATTCAAAAGAGCTCCCAAAAATCCCCAAAAATTTCCCAAAAAATTCCTCAGAAAATTAGAGCTCCCAAAAATGCCCCCCAAATTCCCCTAAAAATCCCCCAAAAATTCCCCTAAAATTTCCCCAAAAATTCCCCCCAAAAAATCCCAAAAAACCCTCGGGAATGTCGCCTTTGGAAAAGGAATGTTTGGAAGGAATTCCTTCTTTTCAAGCATTTTTTTGGGATTTTTTTTCGGGTTTTTGGGGTTTTTTTTCCCAGATAATTCCATGGAAAAAGGGGCGGGGCCTTCACGAAGAAAAATGGGAAGGGATCTGAGAAAAAAACAGGAATTCTTGGATCCATTCCCAACTTTTTTTCCTGGGAAAAACTCGGGGAAAAAAAATGGGAAAAATCCGGGAAAAATCTGGGGAAAAATCAGGGAAAAAACAGGAAAAGATGGGGGGAAAAACCAGTAAATAGCCAGGAAAAAAATATGGGAAAAATCTGGGAAAAATTCAGGAAAAATCTGGAAAAAATCCTGGGGAAATTCAGGGAAAATCTGGGGAAAATCTGGTGAATTTCCAGGAAAAATGTGGGGAAAAAAACAGGAAAAATCTGGGGGGAAAAGAAAGGGATTTTTTGCCAGATTTTTCCCATATTTTCCAGGATTTTTCCTGGCTTTTTCCAGGAATTTTCCCCAGATTTTCCCCCAGATTTTTCCCAGATTTTTCCCCAGATTTTTCACCAGATTTTTCCTGTAATTTTCCCCAGATTTTCCCAGGATTTTTCCCAGGATTTTTCCCAGGATTTTTCCCAGACTTTTTCCCAGGATTTTTCCCAGGATTTTTCCCAGACTTTTCCCAGATTTTCCCTGAATTTTTCCTGATTTTTCCTGGATATTTCCTGGATTTTTCCCAGATTTTTCCTGAATTTCCCGCATTTTTCCTGGGATTTTCTCCAGATTTTCCCTGGATTTTTCCTGGGATTTTCTCCAGATTTTCCCTGGATTTTTCCCGAATTTTTCCTGGAATTTTTTGGGAATTTCAGGGGCTGGGAAAAAGCTCAGGAAAAACTTTGCTAAAATTCAGGAAAGGAGAAAAACTCCCGATTTTTTGGGAGGGAAAACCCCCAAATTTCCAGCAAAATTCACAGGATTTTGAAGAGGAAAAAATGCAAAAAAATTGGGAATTTTTTTTAGGAAAATGGGGGAAAAATGGAAGAAAAACATGGAAAAATATGGAAAAATAGGGGGAAACTTTGAGAAAAATAAGAAAAAAATTGAGAAAAATATGCAAAAAATTTGGAGAAAATTTTGGAATAATAGGGAAAAATATGGAAAAAAATTGGAACAATATGGGGGAAATTTGGAAAAAATAGTGAAAAACTTTGGGAAATTATGGGAAAAAAAGGGAAAAATTTGGCAAAAATTTAAAAAAAATATGGAAAAATTGAGAAAAAATTCCTGGAAAATCTCAGTGGCATTTCCTGCTTTTCCTCTTGCAGCTCTGCGCCTCCGCCCCTTCACCTCCCTGAAATTCCTGCGGGAGCCTTCGGATGCCGTTGTCTCCCATGGCGCTGATATCCTCTTGGAATGCATGGCCGAAAGCGATGGTGGAATCCCCGAGATCCGCTGGAAAAAGGATTCAGAATTCCTGGATCTGGAGGTGGCTGAGAGGCGGCAGCAGCTTCCCAATGTATCCCTGTGGATCTAGAATGTTCTGCACTCGTAGCACCACAAACCCGATGAGGGAATTTATCAGTGCTGGGTTGCCTTGCATGGACTGGGAGCGGTCAGGAGTCACCCAGCCAAGGTGGCTGTGGCAGGTGGGGAAAAAAAGAGGGAAAAGTAGAGAAAAAGTTGGGAAAATTTGGGGAAAATTTGAGGGGAAAATGGGTAAAAATTGGAGGAAATTTGGGGGGAAATATTGGGAAAAATTATGGAAAAAATTGGGGAAAAATTGGGGAAAAATTGGGGGAAATTTGAAGAAAAAAAGGGGAAATCTGGGGGGAAAAAGGGGGGGAATTGGGAAAAAGTAGGAGAAAAATGGAGGAAAAAATTGGGAAAAGCTGAGGAAAAATTGGGGAAAAATTGGGGGAAATTTGAAGAAAAAAAGGGGAAATCTGGGGGAAAAAAGGGGGGGAATTGGGAAAAAGTAGGAGAAAAATGGAGGAAAAAATTGGGAAAAGCTGAGGAAAAATTGGGGAAAAATTGGGGAAAGATTGGGGGAATCTGGAGGGAAATGGGGGAAACCTTTTGTGAGGGGAAAAAGGAGAAATTGGGGAAAATTTGGGAAAAATGGGGGGAAATTGGGGGAAATTGGGGGAAATTAAAGGGAGAAACAGAGGGAAAATTTGGGGGAAAAAATTGGGGGAAAAATGGGGAAAAATTGGGAAATTTGGGAAAAAATGGGAGAAAATTGAAAGAAAATTGAAAAAAAAATTGGGGAAAGATGGGAAAAGGGTGAAAATTGAGAAAAAATTGGGAAAAAATTGAGGGAAAATTGGGGAAGAATTGGGGGGAAAATTGGGACAAAATGAGTGAAAATGGGGAAAAATTTGGGGAAAAAAATGGGGGAATGGGGGAAATAGTGAAAAATTGGGGGGAAATGGGAAATAATGGGGGAAAATGACAAAAATTCCCACAAAAAAAAACCATTTTCCCAGGTTTTTTTTTTTGGTTTTTTTTTTAATTTTGCTCAATTCCCGTTTGTCGTAGAATAACCTTAATTCGAAATTCCCGACACAGAAAAGAGGAGGTGGAGCCAGAAATGAGGTATCTGGTATGACAAGTTCCGCCTGCAGAAAACTCATAAAACCAGGAGAACACCCAGAGAAGGTCTCTTTCAGGCTTCCAGTTCGCTGAGGAAAAACGTCACTCTCTCCCTCTCCGCGCTGAGCTGGGTAAAGTCTCCTCAGACCACATGGCCTGGGGCTGCCAGCCAGCATGGCGTGGAGGGGCAGGGGAGAGGGAACCCAGGCCGGTCTTTTATTTTCTCACAGCAGCTCCATGCGAAAGGGAGCCAGATCAACTCCATTCGGCTCCGTCCAAGCCGAGAGAGACTTTATTGTGCTGCCCCTGGTCAAGGAACTTCACCGGCTCCACTTTGCCTAGCCTGGGCCAGGCCGGTCCCCACCCTCCGCAGTGCAGCCTGGCGGGAAGAGGGTTTGGGGGCGGACCCCATAGGGCTTGGGAGCACCTCGCCAGTTAGCTCCGCAGCGCAGCTTGGCGCGGGAGAGAGAGAAAGCTCAGGCTGGGCCCCTCCTATAGCTCGGATGCGGCTCCGTCCACTCCTTGCAACATCAGCGTGGGAGGGAGAAAAGCCTCGGACTGGGTCCCTCCTGCAGCTCAGACATGGCCCCGCCGGGCGGCCCTGCGCATGGTCCGGTGCGGAAGGAGGTTTGAACAAGGCCCCCTGTAGCACGGATGCGGCCCCGCCAGGCCCCTATGACTACAAGCGCAGATTGGATGGGAGGCGGCACAAACAAGCTCCTTTCCTTCGGTTCAAGCACGGACTTACAACACTCAAACCACGCAGGCGAAAGTCATGTGACCATCGCCCAGCCGAAAGACAAATTAACAGTTTCTTTCCAATATCAGAATGGGACTTGGGGGCATTCATTCCCCCCCCCAGTCAGAAAGAGCACAGGAATGGAGGCACCTACAAAAGGTACAGCATAGAGACTTTAAGTTAATGAATTATTTGGATTTCCTCCATTAAATCCCATTTTTTCCCCTATTTTTACCAGATTTTGCTGCGTTTCCAAGCCCAAATTTGAAGGAAAATCCAGAATTTTTCCCTCCATGAAATCCCAATTTTTCCCAATTTTTCCTGGATTTTCCTGCTTTTAAAAGCCCGAATTCGATGGAAAATTTGAGAAAAATTGGGATTTTGTGGAGGGGAAGATTCTAGATTTTCTTACAAAATTTGTACTTAAAAAAGCGTGAAAAATTGGAAAAAGTTGGGAAAAAATTGAGAAAATGGGGGGAAAAAAGGAAAAATTGAGGGGAAATTGGGGGAAATTGGGATTTTTCTGCTCCTTTAAACACGAATTTTTCCCCCCAATTTTTTTCCCATTCCATGTTTTTTTAAATGGAATTTTCCCATCCCAGATCCCAGAATTCCGAGGCCACCGCTTTTCCTGCGGCGTCCATCTGACGTCTCCACCAGGAAAGGGACAGATGTGATCCTGGAATGTTCAGCCTCTGGAATTCCGGAGCCAACTTTCACCTAGCTCCGAGAGGCCAACGTCATTCCTGTCAGGTGAGGATTTATTTTGGCAATTTGGGGATTTTTTGGAATTTTTGGGGATTTTTTTTTAGTTTTTGGGTGTTTTTTTGGCCATTTTTGGTCATTTTATGCGAATTTTGGGTCATTTTTTAAGGATTTTCAGGAAAATTTTGGCAATTTTTTAGGATTTTTTTGGGAAGTTTTGGGAATTTCTTTAGATCTTCAGGATTGTTGGGGGGATTTCTTTGGATTTTTTGGGAATTTTTTGGGATCCTTTTTGGTTTTTTGGGATTATTTTAGGATTTGTGGGGAATTTTTTGGACATTTTTTGAGGATTTTTCAGGGAATTTTTGGGGGATTTCTCAGGACTTTTTGGGATATTAAATTTTTTTTTTATTTTTTAATTTCTTTTCTTTTTTGGATTTTTTAGATTTTCAAGGATTTTTTTGGGTTTTTTGAAATTTTGGGGATTTTTTTGGGGTTTTGGCCATTTTTGGTCATTTTTGGGAATTTTTGGCTATTTTTTTAAAGATAGTCAGGAAATTTTTGGGATTTTTTTCAGGATTTTTTGGGAGAATTTTCAGGGATTTTTTTAGGATTTTCAGGATTTTTTGGGGGATTTTTTCAAATTTTTAATTTTTTTTTGATTTTTAAAAATTTTGTTGTAATTTTGGGGATTTTTTTTAGGGAATTTAGGGCCATTTCTGGGAATTTCTGGTCGTTTTTTGGGAATTTTGGGGAATTTTCAGAGGATTTTTGGGAATTCTTGGCCATTTTATGGGAATGTTCAGCCTCCTTTTTGGCCATTTTATGGGATTTTTTTGCTGCTTTTTCGGAATTTTTTCTGCCTTTTTGGGGGGATTTTTGGAAATTTGTGGCCATTTTGGGGGGGGAAATTGTGGCCATTTTTTAAGGATTTTTGGGGGATTTTTGGGAATTCTCAGACTTTTAAAAAATTTT